>JANRGW010034369.1:0-19149 GCA_024733675.1 Psilopsiagon aymara | reverse complement strand
CCTCATAGCAGCCTTCCAGTATCTGAAGGGGGCTATAGGGATGCTGGGGAGGGACTCTTCATTAGGGACTGTAGGGATGGAACAAGGGGTAACGGGTTCAAACCAAACGCGGGAAGTTCACGTTAGATATAAGGAAGAAATTCTTTACTGTGAGGGTGGTGAAGCACTGGAATGGGTTGCCCAAAGAAGCAGTAAATGCGCCATCCCTGGCAGCGTTCAAGGTCAGGTTGGACACAGCCTCAGGTGACATGGTTTAGTGTGAGGTGTCCCTGCCCATGGCAGGGGGTTGGAACTGGATGATCTTAAGGTCTTTTTCAACCCAAACCATTCTATGATTCTCTTTTCCATTCTCTGTGAAACTCTGTGCTGACCTACAAGGAGCTATGGGAAGTGCTGTGTTTTCTACCTCACCGTCAGTGCAACATCCACACAAAACCTGAGAAACTGTGTTTTTCCTACTTTCAGTGCAAATTGCTTTGGTAAGAGCCAGGCCTGCTTACTCATTCCATGCAACTGGTTAATGGTATTCTCTGGAGCAGGAAGCAGTGATTGGGTTGCGGGTGTTTTAAGCGCTGGCTAACCCTGTGACTAACAACAAACAGAAAGTGAATAGTGTCTAAATTCATGCATTAGAGGGATTCAAGAAAGGAAATGGGTCCAGATTCCTATGACCAAGCCTACTTCTGCAACTGCAGGTCTGGACAGGGCTAAAATGAGGAGAGACTAATTCTGTTATTCAAAGCTATCTAAATTCCTGTAGGTTCAGCTGCCATAGTACAATATCTGTAAGTTGTGACTCAGTGTGTATGTTGCGGATGAAACGGTGACCAATTCAGATTGCACTTCTGCTAAACTGATGAGCTCACCACAGTTAACTAGAGAGTGACAGGGTCTGTGTTTTCTTCTTCAGGGTGAAGTAACAGTGACTGATTTGATGGGCAATAAATCAAATCCCATGTGTCTGTTATGGTAAATAAATCTAACTTTCCCTATAACACTGGCACTCGCCATTCAATGTCCAAAGCTTTTGCAGTGCTTCAGGACCTGTGCAGCACCTCTACTAAGGCAAGCAAAGGCACATGCACATGTACATCAAATTTCCTTGGGTCTAACCACAGAGATTTTGCATTGCCCTTGAGAAAGAAGCCCTGAGAGGCTTCACCATGAAGGACGCATGGCTTGGTAAGCCAATGAAGTGACCTCTGCTTGCAGACTCTTGATGGGTACTGATAGTGGAAGAGGATTGCAGGGGAAAATCACATTGGAGAGAGGGGAGGAAAAGAAAAGGTACTGGCCCTCGGCGGAGAATGAGCACTCCAAGCTGCTTCCCTCTTGACACGCTGTTTATATTAGCAGTCATGCACTTCTATTTGCCTGGTTTCTTTCTTTTTTGGCCATTGCTGGCTCAGGTCTGTACTGTGAGTTCTTTAGAGAGAGAGACACACAACTGCTTTCTCCCTCTCCGCTGCTAGAAAACAACGTGGGTCATTTCAGAACACACAGAAGAAGAGCCAAGAACCCCCAATTCCCTTCTGTGGCCTCCAACTCACATCTGTAGGTCATAAAATCTCATCTTGACAAGATAAGGTTGCTGTTTTTATCACAGGAAGTTGTGCGCTTTGGTAGCATTACCCTTGATCCTGAAAGGGATATTGAAACAGGAACACAGCAACAACCTGCAGGGGTACATGCGTTGCTCTATTGCTCTACAGTATCAGCAGACACTAACACCAACATTGCATCACTGAAGTAAATCCAAGAGGTGAAATTCCCAAGTAACGACACAACAGAAGCAGGTATCAGCCCATTTCCCTCTCCGTGGCTGGCTGGGCTGTGCAGTTGTCATAAGGTTTTCTGTCCCTCTAGTTTTAAGATGTCATGTTTGCCTTAAAAGAGAAGGGAAAGAGCAAAGGCAAGGGAAAGAGCTAGCTGCCCTCTCTGATGCTAAAGATAGGCACAGACACCTCCATGTTTGGTCTGATACAGAAAACAGTTGGGATTAAATTCCTTGATAAAGCCATAGGTGAAGACTCTTCTGTATTTTCATTTATAACAGTAAGGAATATACACTGTTCCTGGCTGAAATAACTATGAGCTGAAATTGGGACCCTGTTTCCTGCAGCATCACTGAAATCCAAGCAGGATACTTCTAAAGGGCACCCAGCAAGACCTGTTCAGGTACTCTGAGTCTTTTGTAACTGGGAGGGAGGGCCATCAGTGTAGGGTGAGTATTTATATACAGTGGGAAATCGCACAGATAAAGAAGACTTCCCCACAGAGCTGTAACGGTGCCGGCAGCACCCACCATTGCGGGTGCCCTTGGTTTTCACAGGGCTCTGCCAGTGCAACTCAGCCCGAACGTACCAGAGCCCCACAGCTATTCTGCTCCAGCCTCACTGCGCTGACTGCAGGTCATTGTCCTCATCCTGACCTTGTTTTCTGCTCTGCCAGGCCTGAGGGTAACAAATGATGCTAACATTTGCTGGTAGCCTTGTATCTGGGGCTACAAAGCTCACATCACTGCTTGGCTGGAGGAGAGGGTTACAAGGGCAGCAACAGAAGGCAGGCTGAGAAAATTGGGGCTGTTCAGCCTGGAGAAGAGAAGGCTGTGTGGAGACCTCAGAGCAGCTTCCAGTGTCTGAAGGAGGCTACAAGAATGCTGGAGAGGGGCTCTTCTTCAGGGGCTGTAGTGATAGGACATGGGGTAACGGGTTCAAACTGAAACAGAAAGTTTAGATTGGATATATGGAAGATGTTCTTTACTGTGAGGGTGCTGAGGCACTGGAAAGGGTTCCCCAAAGAAGTGATAAAGCCAGGTTGGACAGAGCCTCAGGTGACATGGTCTTGTGTGAGATGTCCCTGCCCATGGCAGGGGTTGGAACTGGATGATTTAAGGTCCTTTACAACCCAAATCATTCTATGATTCGGCTCAGCTCCTGCTTTCCTGAACCAAGTATAATCCTCAAAAGGGAATGCTCCCCTCATGTACTGTCAGTGCCGTTTATCCTTTCTCAGTCACTGCTAATAAATCATCAGGTTTGGGCTTTGGGTTTTTTTGTTGTGGTTTTAAGTTTAAGCTTTCCTTTGCAATCAGTGGATGAGAGCTGGAGACCTTTCCATTGCCCTCATTCTCCCCATCTTGTGCAAGAGTTCCAGTGATGCCGCACTTAAAAAGACAGTAATTGCCCTCAGGAACATTGATTATCCTTGTCTAACTACTAAGCACACTCAGGAAACAGCCCAAGTCTCTGGGACATGGGTCCTGCTGACCTGGGTAACGTCAGCTGCCCGAGCTGCACTACTCTTTGGTGCCTCCTCCAGCCCCGCTGTGTTTGTCTGAACTTGATGTGGCCCTGAAAAGAAATCCCACTTTAAAATGCCATTTTAATGCAAACTTCCCAAGAACAGGATGGGGAAACCATCACTGGGCAACGGAGTGGATGACAGGGAAGGGTTTGGGCTGCTTGAAGTACATCCTTAAGTAAGGGCTAGTGGCAACTTTATGTTGACATTTGAATTCCAATAACCACATTGCGCGGCTGTGTGGAAAGGAGACATAACCAGAGGTTAGAATAGCACAGAGAACCATAGAATAGAGATCTGATATATTGAGTAGATATTTATCAATGCTGCTAAGGGTAAATCTTCCCTTCAGAGCAGTTTTTGGGTAAAAAAGTTGGTCAGGGAAAGAAACACAGGAATGGTTGGGATGGAATTCAGTTCTCCAGGCTGTAAATCATAGAATTGTTAGGGGTGGAAAGGACCCGAAGATCCTCCAGTTCCAACCCCCTTCCATCGGCAGGGGCCCCTCACACTAGATCATGCCCTTCCAATTTCCCTCATGGACCCAGAACCTGAACTCCATTAAAAACAGTGGCTCCCAGGCACTTAAACTGAGGCCAGGGAAGAGGATCTTCCTGTCCTGACAATTGTGCAACATGTCATTCGTATTGGAGAACAAAATAAGGCAGAAAGAGTGCAGGTGCTGCTGCTGCCTTTGTTTCTAAAAGGGCTGCCAAGGATCTCTTTTCTTCTTCAGTACTTTTTCCTACAGCTGCCACTTGTCTGGCATAGAATGCCTGGCCCATTCCACAGCAAGATTACCAGTAGCCTGGGACTGGAAGAGAAACTTCTTTGGGCAAGGGTTTGCCTGGTTTTCACAGTCACAGCCTCTGGGTTTCCTGTTGTTCCCTCCTGTCATTTCCATCTCTACCTGTCACTACCATGACATCATGCCTTGAAGATGCAAAGGTTTTTAAATCTCCCATGAAAAGCTCCCAGCCTCCCTAA
This sequence comes from Psilopsiagon aymara, assembly GCA_024733675.1. Taxonomy (NCBI): domain Eukaryota; kingdom Metazoa; phylum Chordata; class Aves; order Psittaciformes; family Psittacidae; genus Psilopsiagon; species Psilopsiagon aymara. Next base: position 14,859 of record JANRGW010034369.1, on the reverse strand, counting down.
GCAGTCTGTCCAGTGCTTCACTACGCTTGTCATGAGAAGTGTTTCCTTATGCTAACACTTACCTCTCTTGCTACAACGTAAGGATGATTTCTTGTCCTACCTACCACTGACACAAAAGACTCTTTTCTTCCAAAGCCACCTGAGGTTAGCACACAGCATCCTCAGCAAACTCAAATGTAGAGAAGAACTTCTCTAGAGTTATGATTAGTTTTGTATTTCTTCTCTCAACTCTCTTAATCAAATCTACAGCTTTTGGGCAATCTGGCATCCACAATGAGGTGTTACAGCCAGGTGCTAAGCAGTGCTAAGCAGAGGAAGGAGGCTGTTTCACTCTCTCCATGTCTTTTTGTCCTGGGATAATGTTTGTCTCTTATCAAGTAGCAAAGCATTTGAAACACATTCCTTTTGTGATGCTTTATAACCACTACAACCTTCCCTACCTGCTGCTCTGCAAGCTGTTGCCTACCTTATATTAGTGCGGTGGATTATTCCTTCCTATTTTGTGCTTGTCCATATGGAATATTTGCCCATTTGGTACCCCAGCATCTGAAGACCCCTGGAATTCTGCCCCTCTTCTCCCATGTGCTTGCATGCCCACCAGCACAACACTGCCATCGCACTTGATAAGCGTTGCTTTTGCTGCACCTACAAAGCCATTAACGGCAAGACTAACATGGGACAGATCCTGAGTCCCCTTATTGCTCCCTCCCCATCTGATGCAAAGCTCCCAGGGCTGATCAGTAATCAGGCTTTTCCATAGGGCTGTGCACTCCTATTCCACGAGTTTCACCTAGGGTGTGTGTCCAGAGCTGGCTTATGAATATCATGTGCAGAAGCATGGAAAACCTTACCCCAGCTGGAATACAGAGCAACTCCTTTTTCTCCCCTTGTTGATTACTCCATAAGAAAACAGAAGACAGACTGCTCTGATAGGATTGCCTCTTGACAGGCTTGCACGCCTGCAACTTATCACCCTCTTATCTTCTGTATACTTACACATAGCTCATTTGTTCCATGTTTTCCAGGAATTGACACTGGAGGGACTCCTACTCAGTTCTTTTCACCTCCTTCTGTCCTCTCTTCAAAGACCATCATTATGTGCATCCTTTTCTTACATTTTGGGATCTCATCCATATTCCATGATATCTCAGAAATTATTCCTAACCCTTCTGCATCTGCCTCAGCCAATTCCCTCACTGCTGGGCTTTACCAAGTGAACAGGAAGATGTGTATCTAAGCAGTGCCTGAGCAATGCTTGGATTGCCCCATGTGCCACACAGTGCTACACAAAACCAGCTCCAATTTATCGGAGGTCCGATCCCTCCAACACTGGTCTTGAGTCAACCCAGTCCTCAAAGCAGAGCTACCACGTTCATGCAATGCCGGGTTTGACCTCCTTACCTCTGCCAGACCCCCCTGTTTCTGCTCACTCCCTGCATTGGAGTGGATCTGCAGACCCATCCAGGAGGCTGCCATAAAGCTAATTGGATCTGGTGGTCAAGAGTTGATTTGGTCCAGCATGCAGCTTCTCCGTCCCAATATTTGGTGTATTCTGCCGGGCAAATAAGGTGAGTTGTCTAACAGTCATCCCACTGTACTGGTCCAATTCTGAATGAGTTGTCAGAGGGGAGAAAATGATTGTTAAAAATATGGATCTTGGTCATCCCAGTGTTGTTTTCTACTGTAGATTAGGCAAATACCTCACATGGGTTTATGACTGTAACCTTACAACACAGTCATACGGCTTGCTCCCACTTAGATCTAAGAAAGAGAGGCACAGAGCAATTCAGTGACTTGTCACAGGTCGAAAAGCACATGTGGAGAGAAGTACCAACAAGAGATGATAGGATCATAGAATAGTTAGGGCTGGAAAGGACCTTAAAATCATCCAGTTCCACCCCCCCTGCCATGGGCAGGGACACCTCACATTAAATCATGTCACCCAAGAGATGCTTCCTTTCTTCTCTGAGCTCAGCACCCCATGACAACAGCAGCGCCATTAAACCAGAGCTAGGATGCCCCAGAAAGGAACTATACCATTGCCTAAAGCAAACAAAAATACTTCCTGTACCTTAGAGCTGAAGCAAAACACAGTTGGAGTTACTCATATCTTGCTCTTACCTGTGGACTTGGCTGGCGGAAACAGAAACAGGGTGGTGGACAGTCAGTCAGATTTTGCCTTATGATCCTGGACACAGCCACAGTTATAACTCTGGCCAAAAGGCTGAGGAAGTGCTCCCTTTGGTGTTTGTTTACCTTGTCAGGTGTGTTCCTTAGACTCAGATTGCATCAAAGAGCTCCTAGAAAAGCATGTGTGAGAATCCAAGGTTTTCCCAATCAAAGGCCGTGTCCTTGCACCCTTGGTTTGGATCACGTGCCTGCCTTGCTGTATTTAAAGAGCAGCGTGTGCGCTGGTTATCAGTCATCTTCTGGGGTGGAAGAAAACATGCAGGACTCACAGCTATTGCTAGAAGGTTCTGCAGAGGCTGATTCCTTGGAGGCTGACAGGTGTTTTATTGCATGAGGGAAAAGAACAGGGCTTGTTTTGCAGGTTTTTGGCAAGCCTTTTCTTTGAGACCTCAGTCTCAGTTCAAACTGTGCCATGTGCCGTCATTTTGACTGGATGCTGTTTACTGAGCTGTTGTTAAACAGTGATTCATGGTAGGGAGCTTCACAAAATGTTCTTAACGCATGTAAGAAAATAATAGTAGCTCTTCAAGTGGCAGCCTGGTTAGCTGTTCAGTGGTCCATATGTCAATACAATCAGATGTCAGTGCCTTGGAGAATCGTAGAATGGTTTGGGTTGGAAAGGACCTTAAAGCTCATCCAGTTCCAACCCCCTGCCACAGGCAGAGATGTCTCGCACTAAACCATGTCACCCAAGGCTCTGTCCAGTCTGGCCTTGAACACTGCCAGGGATGGAGCATTCACCACTTCTTTGGGCAACCCATTCCAGTGCCTCAGCACCTTCACAGTAAAGAACTTCTTCCTTATATCTAACCTGAACTTCCCCCGTTTCAGTTTTGAACCCATCACCCCTTGCCCTATCGCTACAGTTCCCGATGAAGAGCTCCTCTCCATGCTGTGTTTTCCAACCCCTACCTTCAGGCTTGCAAAGCCTACAGGGATTCTGCAGAGATCACCTCCTAACTTGGGACTGCCACAGCAAATTCCCATCCCAGAGCCTGAGGGAATACTTGAGACCCTGCTTTCCAAAGCTAATAAACCTCTGGCAAGTTGAGGCCCAGCACCAGTCTTTGTTGCAGACATATTGACATCATTTTCCAGCTATGAGACATGGTGGGAGCAAAAGAGTCTGCTTGGGTTTTGTAAGTTGTTAGAATAGAAGGTAAGGGTAGTGCCAGTGAACTGAGTCAGGGTCCTCGTGCCCTGAGTCCAGACAGAAGGGGTCTGTCATGCTCAGCAGACGAAGCTTTCCCTGTGCCACCCCATCATTGCAGCACAGGTTGAAACCGGTGGGTGATTGCAAGAGATGAAGGAAATCTTTCACTCTCTAAGTTTTCAGCTGGCAAGACTGCAGGCAGGGAACTGCTTCATCAGGGACTGTAGCGATAGGACAAGAGGTGGTGGGTTCAGACTGAAACAGGAGGAGTTCAGGTTGGATATAAGGAAGAAGTTCTTCCCTGTGAGGGTGCTGAGGCACTGGCACAGGGTGCCCAGAGAAGCTGTGGCTGCCCCATCCCTGGCAGTGTTCATGGCCAGGTTGGACAGAGCCTTGGGTGACATGATCCAGTGTGAGGCATCCCTGCCTATGGCAGGGGGTTGGAACTGGAAGGTCTCAGGGTCCTTTGCAACCCTAAATATTCTCTGATTCTATATCAAGGATAGGTGGGAGAGGGGAAGCTTGGTCTCACTTGCAGCACCATCAAAGACTTACATGTAAGAGCCTGCACATTACAGTCCCAATTTCCCATCTCTTTGGTCTGTCCTGTTATCATCTGACTGAATCTTCCCCACCCGCAAGAGACTTTGCTTTAACTGAACCCAAACATGAGTCTACCTTTAAAAAGCTATCTTACTGGCCAGACTTAGTTCGTGTCCCTTCAGCCCTTCTCTGCACTTCTGGATCCATTGCAATGGAATAGGGTAATTACCAAGGAAGACACACCTAAACCTGCCCTTTCAAATATGTGCATTATCACCATGTTTCTTCCCCCTTCTTTCCTGTTTTTCAGTCTGACTCAAACTCTTTTGGTTCAGAAATAACCCAAATTACAGTAATTTTTACAAAGGAAATTAATTACATTTCCAGCCAGTTATTTAGAAATGATGAATACCTCACAGAAAACCATGAAGCGTATTGCTGCCCCAGAGGTCATGACTGAAGCAAGCTGTTTGTCCCACAAGGAAAGCTGCCTCTTTCCAATTGGAAGCAAGGAATATATTGGCAAGCAGAGGCAGCATTCATGGAAGTGTGTGCTGCCTGTGCTCGGGCTGCTTCAGTCTGATGGATGGGATTTCATTCTATCTCCATGAAACTCCCTAAGCATCACTAAATTCAGAGTATAGTTACGTTCAGAGAGACAGCACAGAATTCCAAACCAGCTCTCCTCATCTGCATATCTCAAATCTCTTTGCAGAAAGAAGGATGCATCTTCCAGAAAGCACCAGAGCCTATTCAAGCTAATATTAATCTGCTTTAATAGTAGTAGCTGGTTTTAAACCACTCCAAATCTCATCTGCATTACTAACCTTTGAAACAGGGGCTTTGCTAAACAGCAGTGGTTGCTCGGTACCCAGGAGGCAGCATCATCTGTTACTTACATGTCTCCAGGAGCAGAAGACACTGGTGTGGAAGAGCTCCAAAGCAGGAGTCGCCTCTCAGCTGTGTTGCATCACCAGGTACTCTCTTGTGCTCCAAGCCATTGGTGGAAGAGTGAGAGATCATTGCTGCCTCCCTTCCAAGCACAAGTACAAGCCACCTGCCTGTCCCACATGAAGAACGTGCCAGATGCTCCCAGGTGATGTTGGGGAAAAAACCCAGCTGATCCGCTGATTAAGTGGTCAAGGCCTGGCCTCTGATCCAAAACCGATAGTAGTTATTTACAGAGCAATTTGCAAGAAGGGAGTAAGAAGTTTTATTTATAGCTTTCATAGATTTTTCTCCATCAGCTATTGGAAAAATGCATATATTAATATACACAAAAATATGGAATTCCCCGAGGTTTGTGTATCTCCCATTCTGCTTAATAAAACCAGAAGTTAAAACCAGCATCTCTTTTCTACCAGAGATTTTATCATCAAGATACTGAGTAAGCAAACATTAAAAACCAGTCATCCTGATTTCTCTTTTTCCTGAACTCACCTTAAAGTTCCAGCTTTTGAGAAGCAGTAAGACATTTGGTGTTTGTCAGGATGTTAGTGAGTTTAGACTCACTCCGCTTTGAGCTTCATACTGCAAACACAAGAGCTAGGAATGCATTATTTAAATGTGAATAAATAAACACTGATATCCATGGAGCTGAGGCATTAAGAAAAGCAAAACCAACCACAAAGTTGAACGGAAGATCCAGACTATGGCAGTACAGAGCTGGTTCACTTCGCATTTGTATTCAGTCAAGCTGCTAGCTTAGCTTTCCCTTTCCCTCCCTCTCATCCACTGGGAATATTAATTCAAGCATAACCAAGCTTCAGATGTTTCCCATAAGACTAATGAGCTAACAAGTGAAATGCTGGGCTGATGCAGAGTTATTGTATGTCTGTATAACTAATAGCCCTGTTTTAATACTTGCTTATAACCCAGAAATAAACAGAACGGAGCACTCACTGTTGCTGAGCATGTCTTGGGCAGAGGCTGGAAACAGGTTTGCACTGTTTGTCCTCCCTCTCCCAAACCACTTCAAGGCCTTGTGCCAACTGATTAAATACAGTGCTGTGTTTTCTTCATTAGAGAAGTGTTAAAAACCTTTACTATGGGAGGAGTGAACTGGAAGATGCAACATGCTCTAGCCACTACCAGGCAGGGCAAGAGCATACAGGCAGCTGGTCTTTGTCTTGTCTCACTCATCTGGACACCAAGAAACTTCCATGTGAAGTTACCCCAGCATCACTGAGGATAAACTGGACCTCTTTCTTCAGAATCCTTTGCTTTCAATTTCTTCCACTGCCATCATATCCGTGGCATGTGGCAACAGAGGAGAACAATATGTTTGTATGGACATGGCCGACCTGAAGGCTTGGAGTTGGATTCATTCAAGTGCTAATGTCCAGAAGGTACTCCGAGGCTCTACTTTTTCCAGGCTTTGTGCTCTGGTTCAAAGCCTGTCACAGTTAGCTGCAACAACAGTAAGGTACTAAGTCCTTAGTAAGGCCATAGTAAATCCTAGCTGTCTGCTTCACTCTGCTGGAGATCACAATCCCACAGGTTGTGGTGATGTCTGGCAAACTGCATCAACTTCTGAGAGAGGCTTAGAAATCCCCACAGCCTTTGCAGGCAAAGTCTCTGGTGCCAGATTCAGAACCCATAGCAGCAGATGATGTTTGTCTCGATAAAGATGAGCAGTCCAGTGCCTGTGCTCCATGTGAAGTATGCTTGGCCATAATGTCTCTATATGTTAACATAAAGTACTGAAAGAGGAAAGAGATGAAGAAACACAAAGACCCTGATCTTCAGTGGAAGAAGTTGGTCCGTGCTTGGAGGGGTGTGGAGTGAGAAGTCATCACCACACTGTGGTCGTTCAGTGGTGAGGGGTTAGAAATGAGTTGAGTGTGGTGGTACCTTACCTCTGAGATGAGACTCAAAAGAGATGCTATGTTGATCACAATGATTGGTAGCGCAAGTGTAGGCCCTTCCCAATCTTTTTCATAGAAAAGGTGTGATAAATCTTTTTCTTTATATACTAAATAATCTCATTTTATTCTGGGGGATATTCAGAGCTTTCTGGTGACACAGCTTCACTGCTTTCTCCTAAATATTTAGCCGTGCAAGTTCATGCTGGTCCGGTCTGGAATGTCTCAAGATGGAAGAGAGAAAAGAGACTGCCTGGAGCCAGGCCCAGCATTTCTCTGGCAACTGTACATCAAATAAAGCATTTACAGACATAAATAAGAGAAATCAGAGGGGAAGAGGAGAGGGGAACCCAAATCTCTCTTCCGCTGTGTCCAGCTTTAACTCAAACATAAATGTTAGAGATGGGAGGAAGGGGGCAGAGGAAGAGGGGAAAAAGATACATAGAAAAGAATGTGAAAGACCTGCCAGGGAGACAAATGGAAATAAGCAGGTAACAGTGTGCAGCCTTTTATGGGAAATCTTCTAGTCATAGAAATTCTCTTCATTTCTGCATGATTATGTCTCACTGGTCTTTTTCCCCACCACCAGCTGAATCTGGATTCGTAGGTCCTCCCTATATTAACCCCAGAAAATATTTTGAGCAAAAGTCACTTTAATTCTTACACAATATTGGAGAAGAAACCCAGCAGAGACCCACCAAGACCAGCCCCAGAGCCAACGGATTTGCTTTAATAATTACACCAACTGTTTTAAACCAGCATGTTTAAGGCAAGTGGGAAAGGATGCAACCTTTCATCTGCAGATCAGAAGACAAATAACTCCATCTCTCTTTCAAATTTCACTTTTCTTTCTGATGTGGTCAATGAGATGGCATCTGTGATGGTGGCTTCTGCCACCAAAGAACATGGTTAAGATCTACCACTAAACAGCACTGGCTGTAAACCTGATTGCTGTGACCTCAAGACAGAGTCAAGGAGATGACAGAAGCAAACGGAACTGCTTTCATTCCAGAGGTGTCCTAAGATAACAGTTTTCCTGGACTTTGAGTCAATGTGTTACGTTATTTCAAGGAATTATGGCTTTAGCTTACTTTCCATGAAACCACGACATCACTGCAGCCATATTTCCTCTAGAAAACTGGAATGTCTATGAGTTGCTCTCAGGGATGCATAAGCTGGTGCTGTAATGTTTTTTCTTGTTTCCCCATAATTAGGTGGTATTGGGATACAAATGCTCACCCAGATAAATTCAAAATATCAGTTTTATCAAAAAGCAGGTGGAAATCTGGCATAAGCAGTGATTTTCATCATATAAGTATCTGTACTAAGATTAGCATAGTTTATTCCTGACATCAAGAAAGGGCAACCCTATGAGTCTCAGAAGGTACTAGCTTGCAGAGAGAACCCTGTAGTAGGAGACCAGGCAAGTTGCCTTTGCTGGTGCTTTAAAACCAGGACTAAATCATTTACAAATGATGCAGTAAATATATTGCTCAAGTTTCAGCCATGGTCAAGACCAATCTTAAGACATACTGAAAAGATCACAAAGATAATATTGAAAATATGATGGAATTATAGGAATGATAGCAGCCCATGCTCTGAAATAACCTTGGCTAGTTTTCTTTTTCAAAAGAAACAGCCAAAATAAAATACAAAATTATGAAGATTGTAAAAGTATCCATACAAAAACATTAAGAGGGATCCAAAGAAATGGTTTGTTTAGGAGACAAAGCAGGTGAGCAGGGATATGAGAGGGCAGACACAAGAATACGTGCAGAAAAGATCATTTAGGGACATCTAATGACCTCACTTTACAATGTAAGACCCAGGGAGCACCCAGTTAAAGAAGCTCCAAGTGTAAAACAGATCTTGCCACCCACTAGTGAAATAGAGCTGAAGCAAAGTGTTTCGAGTGACTCTGTGCAGACCACAGTTGGCTCCACAGGAATTTGAAAGGCACAGCCCTCATCTTGAGAACTTGCTCAGGACAAAATGCACATGGGAATGGGAAAAATCCAGCCGAGATCTATGCAAACAGCAATAGTTTACATAGTTAAACCTGATTATTGACATGGTGCTACCCAATGTCCATTTTAATAGTGTTTTATGTTGTCCTCTGGAGCCACAAAGGCTGGGCACAATGATAAGCCCTTGGCCTAAGCCAGTGTGGCAATTCCTGTGCTAGACTGACATTGGTCAACATTCCACCTTCTACTAAGGAAAATCCATTTTTCCTTTCTACTTCCCAGTGGTTTTCCTTCATCTTTCCCACTGGGAAATCTCCCAAGATTCCACCAGTATTTCTCAGCAGCAGTATGAGCAGTACCTGGTGCAGCACTGGGCAATGGGGCAGCCTCCCATCCAGCTAATGTGAAGCATGCAGATTGCTGCTGCTGCAGCCCCATGCTTTTGGGAGGGACAGCTTTACATGGCAGCGGGGCTGCCAACCTTCACTGCTGAATTTGAATTCATCAAAGGCTGTTTCTGCTCATCGTTATTCAAAGACTTTGGAACTTTCAAGAACAGAGCAAATTGCAATGCCCAGATTTCTGTATTCATGACAAACCGGCACCAACAAAAGGGATAATTGGTCGGATGTATTGGTCTGGGGAGAGGGAGCCAATCTGGGAAGCGTGTGTTTAACAGAGCAATCACAGAGCTCCAGGGACAGGCTCACGGGTGGGTTTTCCAGGGACGGGGGGAATTATGGAAGCAGCCAAACCAGCAAAACAGCTGCAGAAACAAAAGCACAAACCAGCTGCCAGGCCCTATGAGCTCAGGAGAAAACACGGATGAGGATCTGATGCTGCACGGGGCACTGACGTCAACAGCGTCACATCAGGAATGTGCCTGGCCTCTGAGCAAACCCAGCTCCACCAGAATTCCCCCTGCAAATTCCATCCAAACCATCTGCCCTTTGGAGACACTGGACCCGTCTCCTGTTTGTCTGCTGGGAGAATGAGCGGTGAAAGCCTGTTTTCCACTTAGCATCCCATTGCAGATTATGGCGTCTGCAGCAATGAAACCCAACTGGCTTGGGCTGCTTTGAACCCAGCAGCTGAGCAAAACCCAGCTTGGAACCAAGCGAGGAGCTGCTGGTTTGGGGTTTCATTACAAACTGCAGCAAAGGCCAGTTCTCAAAGCTCAAGTGCTTTGTCAAACTGGGTTAAGCATCGATCAAGTCTGTTCTGAGAGGGAAAAGAAATATGTGCAGAGCGGAGAGATCCAGAGCCAGGATTTTTCTCAGAGGATTTTGTGTGGGAGAACTCAATAAATACCCAGGCAGATCAGGCAGACAGAGACGCTGGAATTTCACTTCGCTTTCCATGGGTGGGCTGGGTCATGGAGGCAGGCTCTGACCTGAAACTACAGGTCACAGTTCGGACAGGCACCAAAAACCTGGATGAGAAAAAGCAAGAAGGACCTGCCCAAAATTCCCATCCAGATACAACCCCATCAGGGCAATAATAAAGCCTGGGATGAATGTTTGAACTTGACAAGCTCAGCCCCATCTCCGTGGCTTTCTTGGCCCTGGGGCACTTGCTCTGTGAGAGCAACCTTTCCTCTAAGGCTTTCAGCTTTCTATTGCCTGTAAATGCTGTAGAAGGTGGTGCCCCATGTACAGTTTCTGTGTCAGGCCCCCACAGACACCAGACACTGAGTAGATGTTTCTCGAGGATACAGCAATAACCAACCCCTGACCTGAGCTTTTTGCATTTTCAGGGGAGGTCTGAGCCAGTGGAAGTCCTGGCAGGAGGCAGCAGCTTTATCCTCATCCCAATGAACATGACACACCAAATCACAAGAGACATTTGCTCTGCAGAGACTCTGTTTGATGGGTGTTTGCATGCATGGCCCAGCAGAGCACATCACAATATAAACAGAGAGCAGATGGAGACTGAGAGGTGTATGGGCTTTTCCAGCTGTGAATCCACAGAGAGCCAAAGAGGAAGCAGTGACAGCTGCTCTCCCAGGAGACCTGCCAATGATCCAGGCATCACCCATAGACCTGGGAAGAGGAGATCAATGGTGCTCACCCCCCTTGTCATCCCTCATTCACTTTGTGCTAAACTGGGTGGGAGAAGTTTTCCTTTTTCCCAGTCTATTCTTCATGACCCAGCCTGTCCTTTGTTCAGCTCCTGCTTTCCTTCCCTTCTCATCTGCTCTGGAATTCACCTACATGTTGCTACTGCTTCACTACCAATCAGTGTTTGTAAGTAGCTAGGATGATGTGCAAAGGCAATTCTTATGCATCACCCCATGTGACTCAGCTTAATAACCAGGATCAAGTCCATCCGAAACACAGCCTTTAAACTCAACAGTTTCTACTGCAAATAACAACCTAAGAGGTCCTGTGGGTTACAGGGAGAATATTCACATGGATCCTAATTGAAGATGTCCCTTCTCATTGCAGGGGGCTGGACTAGATGACCTTTGAATGTCCCTTCCAAACCATACTATTCTATCATTCTGCAGTTAGGTAAAGCTAAAGGGAAAAGCCAAAGGCAAAACCTACACCAAGCCTTCTAAGTACACTAGTTCTGAGGCATTCAACCTTGCTCCCAAAGGAAAAGCTATTATGAGGATTAAAAGCTACAGAACTAAGACATAAGGAAAGTGGAAAACGGAAAAGTGGGACGGGCACATTCTCGACCTACTCTATTATCTAATTGCTTTGAAAATTAGAACATTGAGGCCTCTGGTAATCATTTGTTAGTTGTTATTATACGCTCTCTCCAAATATTTGAATATATGCTATCAATTTCACCCCCACTCTCAGGGGTTACAGGAAAAGGAAGGTCTCCATGCGGAGCCATATCCCAGCCAGCATGGAAAACAAACCTCTGCAGCGTGGGAAGACTGAACTGAGTTTATATAAAAAAAGCTACTGACTCAAGAAAAAGAACTGTTTCTGCCCTGAGAAAAGGAATGGAGAAAAAGGGATAAAGGAAGGAAAGGAAGTAGGACAGAGCTCACTGGGGAACATAGCAGCCATCCTGACTCACCAGTGCTCTGGTGCAAGTGCAGTGGGGGTCCAGGACCCGATTTGCTGTCCCCCAGGGCCCTCTTGCCCTAGATCTGGCAGGGTCAAAGCCTTCCTCAGCTTATCCTGCCAAAGTCAGATCTGGGGTAGTGGGGGAGGGATGCTGCTCTGAAAGAGAATTCACTTTGACAGAAACTGGGAAAATACATAATGTCCTGAAGAAGAGAAGGGACAGCCCTGGTTGAGAACTGTGAGTGATGTTCTCTGGGGTACTCTTGCTCAGTTACGGGTAGCACGTTACCAGTAAGACAGCATCAAAGTGGGAATTCAGAGTACACAAACAAACAGGAGAGATGGGACAGAGCAGGACTGTCAGAACTGAGCTGCCTCTGCCATTTGGCTGAGACACAAAACAGATACGCTTGTAAGTCTGCAAATATGGCAAAAATAAGCAGAAAAGGGGGGTTATGAGTTTGAAAAGGACTTAAATAGAAAGGGAAAAGAAGAAAGGCATGACTAGAGAAGAATCACGTAATACAGTAGGTCTGAAGGCTTCAGTGCAAGAGTATTTCTGAAGTTAGACCAGCTGAGATACTAAGAAATCCTCTGGGGGGACTGAGTTTGTTTTAACAGAAGAAGGGACAGGAGGGGAAAGGAATGATCTGTGATTCTGGGAAATAGCAGACATCCACCTTGTGGTGTGTGAGGAAAAGGGTGTCAAGTCCTTGGGTAATTTGAAGCCCTGAATGTTTTTTATGGTCTGGGGAAGTCATTCCATGTCTTGAGTAAGGATTTGTTGGTAAAGAGCTGATGGACCAGCTCTGCATCCAAATCCCTGCCCTCCAAAGAGCTGTACTTTTCCATAAGAGAGAGCATTTCTCAGTTGCCCACTGAATCCCACCTCTCCGTCCCAGCCTAGAGCTCAAGGAAGTTACTAAACCACTCAAATGACATAAAAGCACACCTGAAAGAGGAAAGGTTGCGTGGAGGCATCTTTCATCACCAGCTCTGTTTACCTGTCCAGCACTTCCTGTACTACATTCCTCTAATCGAATCCTGACCTAAAACAACCCGTGTCATTTTAAAAACCTTCCCCCCTGAGTGACACACGTAATCCTGCTGATTTCAGCACGCAGGAAGAAACCACTCAATGTAAGCAACAATAATGAAATCAGGCCCTAAAAGTTCAGATTGAACTGTGGAAAATTGCACTAGTGACTCATTCTGCCTGGTGACTCCTCATTTAGGATGCTGAGAAATACAGCTTTGCTTGGATTGGGTCTTTGTGAGTGCGCTGGGAGGAAGGGTGAAAGATGGAGGCCTACAATGATGCCGGATAGGGACTCTTCATGAGGGACTGTAGTGGTAGGACAAGGAGTGATGGGTTCAAACTGAAACAGGGGAAGTTTAGGGTAGATCTAAGGAAGGAGCTCTTTACTGTGAGGATGCTGAGGCACTGGCACAGGTTGCCCAAAGAAGTGGTAGATGCTCCATCCCTGGCAGTGTTCAAAGCCAGGCTGGACAGAGCCTTGGTTGACATGGTCTAGTGTGAGGTGTCCCTGCCCATGGCAGGGGGTTGGAACTGGATGAGCTTTAAGGTCCTTTCCAACCCAAACCAGTTTGTGATGTACACCACCATCTTTCAGATGAGAAGAGAGAAAGCCTGCAACACACACTGGTGCAACGGACAGCAGAGTGCAGTAGATCTGACTTCTTTCTTCGTCTCTCCAGACTTCAGCCTCTGAAACCTTTGAATCACACCAGATCAGTAACATCCCAAAAGCAGCCTGTGCACCTATCCAAACAGCTGAGCGGTGGTGGCAGGTTACCCAGCCCTGCTAAGGCATTTGGGGACAGGGAACACGGGGACAGCAGTGAGAGGAGGGAGCTCCCAAGCACTGTACAGCACCGCAGTGGGAGTGGGAGATGGGAAGAAGCAAAGTGCCTTGCCAGATTCCACAAGGAGGGAATAAAAATGACAAAATGAGAGCCTTAATTGCAGAGTAGAGATGTATCATCCCCTCCTTTCTACACCCCTGAAGGGATGTGCCATGCAGATGTCTCTGGCTGGGGTGGCTGCCAGCAGGGCTTTGTCTTTGGATGGGGACTGTGCACTGGCAAAGGAATAAAGCTTTTATGCACTTAGTAACTGCAATTGCGGCTGCAGCTTTATGTTCCTGGGTTGCTAGAAGACAACTTGTTCCTCCTTTCCCCCTCTCTAGCCTTTTGGAGAAGGACAGGGCATTATTATGGGCTGAATAACAGATGAGGAGAGAAGAGCACAGATTTGACATAGGAGGCAGAGGTGAAGGTATCCCTATTGCACACAGGCATCATGCCTGCAGGCAGAGGTGCTGGGAAATGAGAGCCAGAGGCAGCAGATGCAGGGGGAGGAAAGTAGCTGCAGTCATGACCTCACCATGACCATCCTTGGGAACTTTCTTTGGTGTCTGGAGGAAGGTCACTGACATGCAGAAGGAACCGCGATGCTCGATACTGTTCAAGCAATACTGGTAACCTGGTACTGTTCACACAGCACAGCTACTTCTCAAGCAGCAGCACATCAGGGTACATGAACTGAGTTGTTGTGCTGTCAGTGGGTAGAGAGGAAAGTGCTGTAAGGACAGATGCTGTTGTGAAATGCACTCCCTGGCCTAAGGACAGCCCTGAACCCAGGAACCCCTCATCTCTCATTTTCACTGGGAAGCAAACAGGCAGATGTGAATCACCCTCTCAAACACAAGCAAGCCCTCAGGGTCAGTGGGGACACATATTTCTACCTGAAGACACAATCATTCCATCAGCCTGAGTGCATTTATCGTGCTTTGCACCCAGAAGGGGAGATTGCACTGCCACAGTTCTGCTGCTTTGTCTTTACAGCATGAGATAAGGTGGGCTGAGGCACTCATTAGTATTCTTCATAGAACCATATAATCAACCAGGTTGGAAAACACCTTTAAGCTCATCCAGTCCAACCATTCCCCAGCACTGCCAAGGCCACCGGTAACCCATGGCACTGAGGGCCTCATCTACACAGTGTGTGAACACTTGCAGGAACACTTGGTGACTCCAGCCCTGCCCTGGGCAGTTCCAATGGCTGAGCACCCTCTGGGGAAGGAATTGTT
>JANRGW010034367.1:77069-91587 GCA_024733675.1 Psilopsiagon aymara | reverse complement strand
CAGGACAGCTTGATGAGCCCCCAGGCTGCTATCTCTCACGGTTGCTCTGATTGCAGTGATGGGCTTGTCTGGTGGCTTGGACACCAGCTTTCATTAGCAACATTGGCAGTGGTGGGGAAAGAAGGGAATGGAGGAGGTAAGGAAGCCCTGGAGTCACACTCACACACACATGCATGCACGCACACAAATCGGAGACAGGAAAGGCAGAGAAACAGCTTTGGCTCCAGGCTATTGATTTTGTTTCGTGACACTTGCTCATTTCCCACTTAGTGAGCTTGTACCTTCCCGGTACGGCTACAGCAGCTCACCATAGGAGAACACTGAACCCAGAGTGGAAGGGTTAGTGACTGATGGGGTGAGCCATTGATTGGAGGCCATTTCAGAACAGTTCCATCTGTGTGCTTGCAACAGCACATGAACTCTCCAGCGTGTCTCCACACACACCAAGGGCACACACTCCCACATGCCTTTCACACAGGTATGCACATACATCTTCATCTGCCTGTACATGAGCTCCTTGCATGGTCTTCTAAGTACTTAGACTCTGAGTATTTTCTCCCTCAGTCTCTCTGATATCTTGTCTCCCGTTCAAGGTAAAAGACTCTGGAAGCAGGTATCAGAAATGTCTTCCTAGAAAAGTGATGTTTTTTGGTGGCGTGGCTGCCAGTGTTGCACTGTAGACAAACCTGGGCCAAAAACATTGTATAGGCAGCATTACACTGTGTTTGTTGCTTCTTACGCCAGTTGTAACTTTACTCCCTGTGAACTGGCCATTGCTGCCTGAGTCGCACATGGCAGTGGTGGCAACAGCAGTTTTCATCTTGGCCACATTTGGTTTTCAAACGTAACCAACTGCCTGACCCCAGGGAAGGGGAGGAAGCTGCTGGTGGAATGGGAACTGAGTGAACCAGGGCTGTCACTGAGCGTCACAAGACACTGCAGTGGAGTTGTGTGATGCTCTGTGGCTGCCCATACTTCGTATCTTCTGAGGATCTCAGGGGTTATCAGACAATTGCCTTCACACCAGCACCAGGAAGTTTGGGGGCATGGAGGAGATCTGCTGAGTCGATGATCCTTTGCTGTTAGTATCATTTAGCTGCTTCTGCTACAGCTTCTTCACTCCTCCATGTGGGAGAGTAGTTTGGCTGTGAGAGTAAAAGGGACTTTGGTGTCTAATTCATTGGTTACTTTCTCCCTTTCTGGCCTAAACGCATTCGTGTCTACATGCATATACATACATACGCACACTGTTTGTCACACACAGAGACATAGTTCTTCCCAGCTTTGCATCAGGGGACGTCGCAGTGCCATGGCTGGCAGGAGTTACTAACTGGATTTGCTGGTAAATCCATCTGGAGCCCCCAGTGGGAGGGATGGACAGATTCAAGATGAATAATGGCTTGTCTGAAGCAGCAGCATGGATTGCTTTCTGAAAAAGAAGGGGAGGGAGATACACTTTTTCTCCATGAAGACTTCTACCTGAAATGGAGATGGAGGACTGAGAGGTTTCAAGCAGGTAAGGAAAGAGAAGATTGTTAATGAAGAGGAAATGATTTTCATCGTGTTGCTAAATAGGGTTTTCCATCCTTTTTCAGTATGTATATTGCATCTTCTCTTCCTATCAAACTGTTCCTTTATTTCCCACATCTTCATTATGAATGTGAGGGGTGAGGCAGCTCCTCCTCAGGTTTCTTAGTGACAAGATATGGGGAAATGCTTGTTGTTCCTCCTTGTCCTTCTTTCATTGTGCAAGATGTAAACCGCTTCCAAAATATGCTTTGGGGCTGCCCCTCGGGACATGGCCAGTGTGTTGGGGCTGAAGCCACTGAGATTTGGCATTGACTGATGGAGTGAAACCAGTCACTTGTTTACCAAGAGCTGGACTGAGATCAGATAGCTTCATCTGGGGTTCAGCAACAGCCACACTTCAGCTGTAACTGTGTGAAGGAAGCAAGGCAGCAGACTCAAATGCTGGTGAGAAGGAGAAGCCTCTTCATGTGTATTGATAGACTGGAACGAAGCTGCATGTGCTGATGTGTTGCTTAGATAAGTGGCTGAGGAAATAAAAATAGAGCTGTTTCTCCCCCTGCCCTCATCTCTTGCATAACGTTGCCTATAGAAAGCCAAATACACTGGAATGAGAAGGGAAGAGCCTTGCTTTTTTCTTTCTGGTTGTCTTACCCATCCACAGTGTTGCCGGCTGCGTTGCAGGCCTGCACAGCGCGTAGTGTCTGTTCAGTGGTGAAGGTCCAGCCTCTGGAAGCACTTTGTTATTGGAGAGACTCCAAGTCTCTAGTTCTTTTTGGGGTCTTTAATTGGGTTTCTCTGTGTTTGTTTGGGATTTCTTTAATTAAACTTTTTTAAAGCAGTGCCCATCCTCAAGCCCAAGTCTCATAGTAGATTTCAGATATAACCATTTTTGAAGGTAGGTTAATGACTTCCAAGGCTCTGCTTTGGGATCAGTGTTGCTAGGATGAGCACACATAGCATCAGGGTTCCAGTCCTGGTTCGGCTTCAGTTTTTGTAGTCTTGCATAAAGCTCTTTGTTGGCCTTGGACCTCAGTTCTGCCATTTCTAACATGCAGAAAATAACATCTAGTTTATGTATCATGCTTAAAAATAATACAAGATGAGTGGCATTTATTAAGTTCACCTCAGTCTTTAGTGAAGTAACATGAGCTGCTGTAACTTCAGTTTATCCCTCTTTACTGTGAGCTTTTTGTCTGGTTCTTCTGTTGCCAAGTGATGGTGCTGGGCTGGGATGGAAACAAAGAACCTGTCTCCAAAATGGGAGCAAACACAAAGACAAAATCTTTGCCAAGTGTGTTCGTTATCCTTTGGGTGCGTGTGCTAATAGCTTTTGACTGTTAAAAAGCAAGACTGTTCCTAGAACTGAGTGATCCCATCAGTGCCCTTGCTCCCTGCAGCATCCTCCAGCCACTGCTGCTGGAGCCTGAGCAATAGCAAGACCCTTTCTTCTTCCCAGTCCCACTGTTCTTCATTCCCAGTCCCACTGTTCTTCATACTTGTTCCTTGTAGATTGGGGCAGTGATGGGATTTCCCCCTTCAGCCTGTATCTTAGAAGCATGCAAGTAGTATAGGAAAAGATAACTGCATACACACTTTGTACGTAGGTTGTGAGGTTTGAGGCTGCCATGAGAGAAATCCTATGGGATAGGGTTGCTAGCCAGCCTGAAAAACACAAGCAAATTATCAGGGCCTGACTGGGGGAGTCTTTAGCATTGTTTGGAAACCACTGTACTGAAGAGTCTTCTCCCATCTCATTTTATGACTGCATTCTGCCTTGACATCAGCCTTGGCCACAGTCTCCCCTCCTGTCACACACGAAGCTGTCACCTCCAGACCTTAAGGTTGGAGCTTTGTTTTTCATCTCAATGTGTTAATGACACAGTGTGCAGAAAGAAACCATCTCTAAGAGAAAGTAGTGCAACACCCAGCAGTTCAGGGCCAAGATTCCTCCAGTGGCAGTAGTGTTGTAAGAGGGGTTAAGGAGTACAGGGGTGAGGTCCGGGGGGATAGCCCTTTCCTTTGATGCCGGGCTGGGAGCGTGTTGGGCTCTACACAAAGCACAGCTCACAGAGACCTCTGGCCAGAAGTGTGAGTGCTCACGTGCAGTATCTGGCATAAAAGAGCCTATGTTCTTTAGAGATTTTAGGACCAAGGGTAAGAGCTGTAATTAATAACAGGAATAACAACAGCAACAATAATAAAAATGATTCTGGTGCCATTAAGTGGTGACCTAAATAACAGAAGAGCTGATGAGAAGTCCTGGGTCTGATCTTTCCCCCTCCTCCTCCTTTTCCTCCACCCACGTCTCTGTGCTTCTTCCTCTCTGTATTATTTTTCTTTCTAATTTTTTTTTTTCTCCTCTGGACATATCCTTGAATCCTGGCCATTCCCCCAGCTCATGGGATTCCATTATACACGCTTGATATTTAACAGCTTTGGCGTCTTCCATAGCTGGGAGTGAAAAAGAGGAAAAACAGCTCAGAAACATAATGGAGAAAAATCTGCATACGGAGCCCTGGTTCCATGTCCCTTTACACTGTTTACTTAGATCTTAAAAGCTACGAGCTGTGGCATCTACTCAGACTTCATCAGCCCATCCTGCCCTGATGCTGGCCTCGGAGACGCTGCCAGCTCTGAGTTCCCTCCTGCAGCCACCGCGTCAGACGCAGGATCCTGTGCTTCCTGTGCCGCCCCATTCCTTTCCGAGGCTCTCCTCCAGACAGTTTTCCCACAGAGCAATCATGGGGTTGCTTGTGCATTTGTGGGGCCAGAATGTATTCTTTTTAATCAGAAATCCTCATTATGCCCAGGAGCTAAGTTTACCCCCCCATGAATATCTGCTTTATTTGCTCAGTAAGCTGTCTTGTGTCTTCACCGTGGTGCAAGTTGTTGGTGTCCTCTGCGCCATGCAGATGGGATGAGGAGGTGATCCTTCTCCCAGAAGTTCCTAATCACTCTGTTTAGAGCCATGCCTACATGTCTGGTTCAAAATTATTGTCATCATCTTCATATAAAAGAGAATATTGTGCCACGAGTGAGTGGAGCGGTTTGGTATGAACTAAGCCCGTCAGAAGAATAGGTGAAATACCTAATCTGTAATCCACGCCAGCCTAGTGGTGCTGCATTAAGGAATCCCTAGAAACCCTCATATGTCTGAGCTTCTCCTAGTGAAAAAGGGTTAGGTTTAAGTGGACAGCCACCCCCAGAATCCTCTCCCACTACCTGTGGTTTGGGGTTTTATTTTCTGTCTCGTCTCTTCTTTATTCCCCTTTTTCCCAGTGCATGTGAGTTTTCTGGACATCAAAAGAGGAGCACAGTGTTCACAGTGACCTGTCTGTTGTGCTAGAACTGGAAAAGTATCTGAAGAGTATTTATACAGTCAGCCCGATCTCCTTCCCTTGCAGGTCCAAATGCGGAAGTCAAAGTCTGAGCACTGTGGTGTGAGAACAATCACATTCTTCCAGAGGGCACTTCATAGGCCTGGTCTTAGATGTTTAATAAGGTAAATTGCTCATTTACCAAGGCTATAACAAAAATACATGGGAATTAGCCTCAGTTTTTAGTCCAAGCTACATCTGACTCGTTCCACGCTTTAATTCCCACTTTCCTTAGCAGCTTTGAAAGTCTTACCAGAAACTTTTCCCTACAAAGTGCCTTCTTTTAAGGTTTCCAATGGCTGTCTTTCCTGTTCCCATCTTTCACACCTGAGATAAGTCAGTTGTTTCTTTTTGCAGTGCAAGAGCCAAAAGATTTTCACTGCAGTTAAGGGCAACACATTTGAAGCTCATGAAAGCAAAGACGATTTTGAACCCAGTGCTTTGTTACTGCTTTACAGCAAGTTATCAGGGAGACTAATTTTTGTAGTACAAAAGGTTTCATATGGCTTGTGGCAGCATCCACAGTTTTATTACGCAGATTAGAAGTGCATTAGCTTCAAGATGTGAGACAGATGTGAACTGATGGGCATTAACGAGAAAATTCCCTTAGAATTGCCTATGGTTGAGGTGTTCGTGATTCTTCAAGTATCCTTTGTGGTCCTTTCCTCTTGCATCGAGGGAGAAGCTCTGGCTGAAGCCTTGTTCATCTGGGAAGTAACTTCTCTGCAGTGCTGTTGTCTTCGGGTCCTGCTGAGCTGCAGACCAGGCCTTTTGGGTTTATTCCATGCACTGCCCAAGAGTTGTGGCCCTAGGAAAAGCTTGCTTCCCTCATACTGGGACTCATCTCCTTGAAAAGCGGTTGTAGACCATATCTATCAAGGCTGGAAGATCAGAAAGGCTGAAATTAACACTCTTGTCTCACAGGACAGCTGAGCATCAGCCCATGTGAGTGATGCGCTGGCTGAATCTCCTCGTTAATGGCACCATGAAAAGGTGCAAGCAGCAGCAAATATGTCCTGAAGTTCTTTCACACAAGCTGCTGCCAAGCGCCACAGTCAACCAGAACTGGAGAACCCCTGCGTAACTCAGGTGAATACTGACTTCCATACTGGAAGTTGGGTGACAATTGGGCTCACTGGGTTAACCCTGTTTCCTTAGGTGCACCTTTTGGTCTGGTAGATGTTCCCATATTTGTAACTCTGTGTAGAAGTGGGTCAGCAGATTCTTCAAGGGCCATTATCCTGCTGCTCCCTACAGTGCTAGGTATACAGCAGGGAGTTGCATCAAGGAAATGCATTAAGAGGAATCAGCAAGAGAGAAGGGTACCTCTGGGCCAGCTCCCTGCTTCTCAATTATTTATACTTCATAATTTCCAGCAAATCACTGGCTGTTTATTGGTGCTCATCTATAATAGAAGAGTTTCCTAGATCACTGCCCAGCTTTGCTTAAGTCGTAGCTGGCCGTGCTTTTGAAAGCTGTTAGGAAAACCCCATAGGGAAAGGCAGGGTCTCAGGATCCATTGAGGATACACCCTTTTAATTTTTGGCTTTTGTGGGCACCTGGGACTGGTAGGTTTCCAACATGTGGTTTACCATCTCCATTTGACCTCACCACATCACGTAGGGACTGCGTGCTACAGTACCAACATGACCCTGACTGAGAAGTATCTCAAGGATCCTGCCTTTCCAAGCCCTTGCTCATACAGCGTGCTGCTTGTTCTGCCAAAATATCAATAATACAAAGGTTTGGATGTTCCTGAAGTTCTTGAAGAGGCTGTGAAAAAGGGAGCTACTGTTCTGAACTGAGATGAAACTTTTAAGAGCTTAAACTCTAAAGTGCATACTTCTGCAGGGCCAGAGATGGCTTTGCTTTGGATGGCTCCTTCATCAGGCCTGCCTGATCTTTCTCCAGTAACATTTTGACTTTGTTTTTCTCTTTTCATTTCCAAGCCAAATGATTTGGCAGTTGAACTTTTCTCTTTAGAAACACTAGAATGGGCCACTTTGAGTGTAATCCTTTACTTTTTGGTGTTTGAAAGCAAAAGATTCGCTGGAAGCAGCCATCTCCGTGTGAACAACTTCACATTTGAGCAAGTAGGAAATTTGAATGAAAAAATGTTTTGTTGAAATGTTCCCAACCAGCTCTATCCATCACTTCCTTTCACTACTACCCAATAAAAATAGCTCCCACATACCACTGCAGTCAGGAGTGCCATGTTACAGAAGACGAAATAACTAAGCCAACAAAATGACTCACATTCCAAAGATAATATATAAGGTAGGGCCTGGCCAACTGGTTAGATTCAAATTAGAACCAGCCTCAGCCTTCCTGCCTGCAACAAAATGATCACAAAATATGATCTGTTGTTATTTTTTGATGTTTGCCCGGTTTTGTTTCGCACACTTCTATTCATGATTCCACTTCAGGCTTGGTAGAAGTGGACATGCTTTTAATGCTGTAGAAGTTGTTCTTTCTCCTTGGGTTTAGCCTGACTAAAAGCAGGAGGCAGCAGGACTGTGGCAAGGGGGTTTGTTCTTGTGAAGTGACTTTTTAGCTCTGTTTGCCAGCTTGGAGCTTGGATACTCAGGTTCAAGTCTGCATGAGGATTTAGGCCCCTGCACCGTTGAAGTTTTACACTCCCCAGTTGCTCTTTTTGAAGTGATCTATTTTGAAGCAGTCAGAATTGTGGCCCTCAGAAACGAGCTGATATAATTCAGTGGGATGTGTTAAGCATCAGCCCACGGAAGTGGAGCACTGTGGTCCCGTATGTCTTTAGTAACCCTTCTTAGTTTTAAACATAGAAATCAAAGACATAAACCTTCTAATTTTATTGTTGTTCTCAGGTACTGAACTAATACCCTGCAGTTTTTAGCTCATTAATTCTGTTGATCTTCACTCAAGCACTCGTTCCAGCAGAATGACTCCTTCATGTACATACAACGTTAGAGCCAGGTTGGTAGTGCTTTTAGGAGCCGCTCATGGTTTAGGGTGAATGCATTTTAAAGCAATCTATAAATCTTTATGATCTTTGTTTTTCTTGCTCTTGCATGCATACTTGGCAAGGACTTCCAGTTTGCATCACTGCAAATTTGATTCACCTACGTACAATGGGTGAGATTTGTCCACATCTGAAAAGCCACCATCAAGCCCTTTGCACCTTTTAAATCTTCCAAATAGGACTGAAGCAGGACATTATGGTTTGCCAAACTGTTGCAGTGCCTTCCCCTGAAGCTGAGCTGAGTTTCAGCCAGGCAGAATGAAGTGGCTGATGGTGTGGAGTGAATTACTGTGACCTTGCAATGTGCGATGGAAGAAAAAGGTAATTTGGGGGCTGCAGGACTGATCTTTGCTTTCTTTCCTCCATGGCTTTGGTGCTTTCGATAACAGCTTGGACTATTGCATCCTATTTTGGGCAGCCTCTTATCAAATATTTGGAAGCTTAGAAGAAAGTAAATTAATGTTAAAGATCTACAGAGACCAACTTATCAGGAAAGGGTTTGAGTTCAGTAGGTGTGGTTTAGATGAGCAATATGCATCAAGGAGAGAGTAAGAGGCCAGCACTTGATGGGCATACACTCAAAATAGACACAAGAGTAATGAAGAGTGTGGAAAGGGGAGATTTTTCTGGGGATGGATTTGTGTGCTGGAGGAGTCAGTGTATGAGTTGGGAACTTCCAAAGGGAGACAGAGCAAAATCCAGGATGGTGTGATGGGCATGGCCACAAGGTCACAGTGTTTGGGAGGGATAAGTGTTCTTTGTCTCTGGCTTAGTTTTGTGAAACCTCATATAAAGAATTGGGCTAACTGAGTCTTTGGGTGTCTGGTTAAGACCTCTGCTGTACTGTGGTGGCATTCAATGTGTGTGTTAGGACAGCACTGCCCTGGCAGGGTCCCTGCAGCAAGCATTGCTGTGCCAGGGTGGGAGAGCACCTGCACCAACGAGGGTACAGAGCATGCTAGCATGATCCAGCTGTCTGCTCTCCATCTGAGTTCCCCCTTGATGTCTTCCCATCTGACCTCTTCCCCTTTTCTCAGAATAGAAAGGGAACCTCTGTTTTACACAGGCAGTGACTGAGCAAATGCCTTCTGTCCACAGCCAGCTCCCAGCCTGGAGCATCATGCATTCATCATGCATTCTGAAGAAAAGAATGGGAAGAGAAAACAGCCCTCTAAAAGCTGGAAGGTTATTGTGTTCGAGGGAGCAGCCAGAGTCCTGAGGTTCTGCCTTGTAATGTATGACAGGTG
Source organism: Psilopsiagon aymara (assembly GCA_024733675.1). Lineage (NCBI taxonomy): Eukaryota > Metazoa > Chordata > Aves > Psittaciformes > Psittacidae > Psilopsiagon > Psilopsiagon aymara. The sequence goes on along the minus strand of JANRGW010034367.1, from coordinate 82,435 downwards.
GGGAGGACAGAGGAGCGGTGCAGGTGAGGAAGGGACAGCCTGAAACTGGGACCGGACCCTTTGCACTGGGTCTGAATCAGTAAATGCAGACAGGGTGAGGACACAGGAGAGTCATCAAAAGGTTCTTGTGCCATGTACCTTTGAGTCCTGCTAAGATTGAATCAAGCCTGGAACTTCCAGGGTTTACAGCTGAGCACAAGGGGCTCTTGGCTTGGTTGTTATTAAACATCTTCACTACATGTTAACTTAGTGGCTCCTGAGGACTCTCAGGACAGTTAAGGTAAGCAAGCTGGAAGCTGGACATTAAAGTGGATGCTGGGAGTGCTGAAAAGTGACCCTAGTTTGTTCTAGTTGAGTTCCTTTACCAAGCTCTGTACACCAGTGTCTATCCAAAGCCTGTGGAAGTCCCACAAGGAGCAGGATGCTTATGGTGCACTAACTCTCCCCGGAGTGTCCAGTAGCGTTTTCCTTTGTCCAGGTACAGGGGAGCTCCTTAGCGCTTGTCAAACGTCCGTGGCAAATGCACTGATTGTTGAGATGATTTGCACTAGGAAATAAATAAATAAAAGACATAAGAACAGAAAATGCACCCTCCCAAGGTAGCTTTTATGTAGCTAGAAAAGTGAGGTGGTTTCCTGTTCTAAATATTTAACATGATGTTTATGATATGTCCTCTGGGGGAAGAGAAGCTTGAAAGCTAATGTTTATGAAGTAAGTCTGGAGGGAAGGAAAGGGGAGGGAGGGCACACTAACTAGGGAAAAAAACAGGGAGAAGAAAAAAAATAGAACCTCAGGAGATGTCCTGATTTATGGCTTTATTTGCTGGAGAAAAATCTCTGTTTTGTTAAAAAGGTTGCAAGTGAAGGAAAGCGACTTCAGGCCAGCTCCTTTTGAAACCAGAAACCTGTTCCTTCAGCCCAGACAGGATCTGAGTCTGGGCCAGCAGGAATCTTTTACTAGCTGCTGCCTTTGTGCTTTGGAGCGCTGCAGAAGGCGTATGTGTCTACACATCACGTGAGGGTTGGAATGATGGTCTGATGTGTATGAAGCCGAGCTACGTTTCAGAAACTAGGGGTGAGTTCAGTTTCCTACTCTGCCAAAGGCTTCTAGTGTGATATTTGGGTGTTTAATCTTCCTTTGTCTCTGTTCCCTGTCTGGGAATAGCAACAATTTCCTGATTTACTGGGAGATTGAAAATAAATCACTTTATTGTTATATACTTAAGAAATAAAGGCCTGGATTGCCATGACTTCAGGAGGGATGACTGAGCTCCTTGTGAAGCACACCCTGAATGGATGGTATTTTTCAACCCAGTTCATTAAAAGGAAGCCCATGCTTGGTATTTTTACCTTAGTTATATTCTCTATGTGAAGTGCAGCAACTCAGGACCAGCTTTGTGTCTGGCTTTGCCATTCCCACCCCAGGATGAAAATCTTGTAGAGGGAAAGCTGTGGGTCAGAGAGGTGGCAACTTCAAGTGTTCCCACTCCTCTAATCTTCAGTAGTGCAAGTTACAGCAATTTCATATACCAGCTATTGCTGCTATAGGGTATAGAACCACAAAGACTGCATTTGGAAGAAGGTTAGTGCAACTCCTGCATGGTTCACTGTAATATCTTCTGGGTCCACCACAGCAGAGCCTGTGGTGGTTCCTTTGGCGCGTGCTTGCCTTAGATCTTGGGACTGAGGGGGCTGGAAGGTAGACATTAGGAATTTCAAACCTAATCTTGTCTAAGATAAAACTCCCTGTGGCTTTAGCACTGGACTTTGAAAGTTTCAAAGGAGTCAGAGGCCAGGTAGAAAAATCCCATGTCTTAATCAATACTTCAGGTTTCTTCAGTGGCTTGTGCTCAGCCTGGCTGAAAGTCAGGCCATTTGTTTCAATTATTAAATACAGATTTATGACCTGTTGTTTTTCTTGGAAATAGAGCCAGGCTTGGGACCAGTTTTCTCCTTGCAAATAACAGTGTTTGGCTGTATTCATTCCATGCAGGTAGAGATGTGTCAGTCACATTTATAAACATGCAGTTTTCAACTCCCTTTTCTCTCTATCCTTGTGACTCTGACCTTTCTCATCAAAGCATAACAGTTACACATCCCTTTTTCTGGACTTGCCATGTCTGCATTTGATGGCTTTTATTTGGCATGCTATCAGCAAGCTCTTAAATCATTTTCCAGCAGGGAGAATCACTGGGCTGTGACAGTGCATCATTGGCCAATCCTGGGTTGATGACAGGCTGGTCCCGTTGGTTCAGCAAGGGGAGATTGCAGCTAGTGTTGCTAATGTAAGTGTACTTTCTCTCTTGATTAGCTGGTCTGCTCCAGCAACTGTATTCATTCAGTTATAAGCGTGGAAATTTTCCTCTTGCTTAGATATTTATGTATGACAGTTATTGAACAAAATAATTTTAATCATAGTTGAAACAGTGATGGTTGAAAAGGCATTTGGGCTTGGGTAGAGTTCACGTTTAGGGTGAAATGTATCTAACAGTGGAAGTTGATAACGTGTGCTCTGTGCGCATCATGTGTAACTGTAGTAACACATTACAAAAGCAGAGCAGGGATACAATAGCCACTACTCTTCCAACTAACCAGTGGGGCTACAGGAGGAGGTGTGAAGGTCCCTTCTTTAAACCTGGTTGGTAATAGAGAGAAAAGGCTGTTGTGTATACGGAGCATTTAATGTGTTTAATACTCTGCTTTGCCCGAAAGTTGTCAATCTCTTCAATTCCATCAGGAGAAACTACTAAAGCTAAGCAAAGCAGCAAACCCTTCCCCTCCTCACAACCCTGCCATACACTCACCTCCACACTTCCCGTGTTACCTGAGCATCTGGAGCATTGAGGGGAACATGGGTTTTAAAGGGCTTTTCTTAAAACAAAAAAAACCCCTAACTCTAATCTACAGCCCCCTTCAGACCTGCCCCTAGGGAGAAACCCACCAATTACTATTTACTTTACCAACCTCGAGTGATTTGTGGACGTAGGGAAGAATTATTTATGGTTTCATGCAGGAAAAACTTTCAGCTCCCTATTTGCCCTTGTAAGTAATGAGTTGCCTCAGGGGATCAAAGGTCAGATTTTGGTTTTAATGCCCACCTCCTTTTAAAAAATAAATAAAGCAATCTATGTGAAAAGAAGAAGGAAAAAAAAAAAGCCCTCAACAATCTGAAAGGCTCTGACTCCTGCTCTGCTTTGATGTTTTAGGTCTGGAAGGGATCATAAATTTGCTGGTGTGAGATAGAGTGATAATAAATGTAGCTTTTAACTGCTGGGGTTTTAGCTCACACAGCATCCATTATCACTGGCAAAGGGAATGTACTTTTTTTTTCCCTGTTGCTCTTTAGAAAGATAAATATTCACCCCACTATCTGCTGATGTCCCAAAAGCTCAAATGAAGCCTCTTCTCCTGATCACTCCCCAACAACTTTCATTCTTGGTCAGGATGATTCAGTGGCAGTGATAAGAGCCTGGGGGGGGGGGGGTTAGCTTTCCACTTAATTCAGCAGTCACCATTTCAGTTCTTCATTGGAAGGATATTTTTCCAGTAGTTTGAGGTGTGGTGAGCAGGGAATAGCCAAGGAACAATTTGAAACAGAAGCTAAGTTTGGGGTTCCAAGTTTGAGAACTCGTGAGGTTCCCAAAAGAGCTGGAAGCAGAGTACTGCTTGGGATTAGAAGGACTTTTCCATCTCTATTGTCCAGCTTCCTGGGAAACTCATACCCTGGAGTTTCTTCTCCTTCTTATTTCTTACTGACAAAGAGGCTAAAGACGCTGCCAGGCACGGAGATTCCTGTGTGCCGAGTCAGCACCTTTCCATGCCATCCCCAGCACTGTATTATGCTCAGACAAGAGGCACTCTTGGAAATTACTTTGAAAGTCTGGCAGATACTTTGTGCTGGTATGGAGCAGTGCTTCCAATGCAACTGACTTAGTCATGTCATAGCGTTTTTAAACTCTCTTGTTAAATGATTTTAACTGCTTCGATGTCTATTAATGTCTTTTTACTGAATGCCAGCAGCCTCATATTCCAACAATTTCCACAAGGACTTATTGATCAGGTATAGATTTGGAGTGAATTTTGCCAAATCAGTTTATCAGCCCTATATATCTCTATCTGCTTTGCTGTGTGGAGTGAACACTTCAGCGATTGTTTTTCTTTTCCCTAGATCAGCAATTAAGTCATTTTTACTCAGCCTGCATCCATCATGGATCACTTCTGTTGTTTGTAGCATCATTTAGTATTGTTTTTGTAAGTTCAACCATAGATTTCTTTCTTTGGTCTGCTGCAAAACCTAATGATTTTCCATATATTCTTTTCAGACCTCCAACCTAAATGAGAATGTCATCTACTCTAAATTCATTGCTTGGAGAGCTTTTAGAAGCTGTTAGAAAACTCTGGGATCAGAACAAATACTGGACAGCACTTACTGAAATAAATAACATTCAAAGAGTGTATGAAAACACACTGACTTGATCTTTACTTGCAACTTCCATGCCGTTAATACTGGCCATGTTTTAATTTACGATAGGTCTTGTTCTTATTTCCTTGAAGCGTTGTCGACAGGTTTTTATGTCTTTATTGAAATTGCATATATCAGAGGATACATTTTCTTACTTGGCTTTTCTAGTCCAGCCATGGAAATCAGCCCCCTTTCATAGATTCACAAAATGTGAGGTCAAAGGGATGTCTCTTATAGTCTGAGTTATTCTGCAAGGGAAGCCCGTCTGTTTGAATTTGTTCAGTTCTGAGCGGCTCACACGTCTTCCAGAAGCAAGCAGTGTAGGATGTTTCCTACTAGTTTGTTGTAACAGTTATTTACCATGACCTTTGAGCATTTAACTGCTAATTTGAATGTGTCTGGCTGTGGTTTCCGATTAGTCTAATCCACCATGGTTTTAGGCTACATTAGTCCAGCTTTTCATGTTACCAGCTTTGCTTCCAACTTTATCTTTGGCCCAGACCAGTTTTTTACTGGATGCATCATGTTGGTTTTTCAAGGAGCCTGTGCCTTTGGAGACCTCTGAGAGCTAAGTCTGAATGTTGTCTGTGTTCATCACAGGGACTTTGGCTGCTTACTTTGACCGTACTTGTTGCTTCTTTCCGGGTCCATGCAGGTGCCCATACCTGTTACCCTGAGGTGATGTCTGCCATATGCTAGTTACAGGGTGAAGCCATTTCATTCCCCAAAAGGTACCTGGAGCAGATGGGCTGTAGTTCTGGTGTCCTTAATATAAAAAGGACATGGAAGTGTTTGAACAAGTCCAGAGGAGGCCACGAGGATGATCCGGGGCCTGGAGCACCTCCTGTATGAAGATAGGATGAGAAAGTTGGGGCTGTTCAGCCTGGAGAAGAGAAGGCTGCGTG
>JANRGW010034367.1:66768-76854 GCA_024733675.1 Psilopsiagon aymara | reverse complement strand
ACTGTGAGGGTGGTGAGGCACTGGAATGGGTTGCCCAAGGAAGTTGTGAATGCTCCATCGCTGGTGGTGTTCAAGGCCGGGCTGGACATAGCCTTGGGTGGCATGGTTTAGTGGGAGGTGTCCCTGCCCATGGCAGGGGGGTTGGAACTGGATGACCCTTTCCAACCTTAACTATTCTATGATTCTATGATTATCCCAGTGAGATGCCTGTGGCATTGGCTCAGCAAAGAGCCTGGAGGATTGTCTACGTTATAGACATCATTTGCTGACTACTGAAATCAAGTGAGATTTCAGTATGGAATCAAGTGAGAATCCTGCTCAGCTGCACACAGTTACCCAATTTCTATAATGTTTTTCTTTAATGGAAAATTCTATCTTAGCCATCTGATTTTATTGAAAAAATATCTTACTTCTGTAAATTGGGCATTTTTATCAGCTCATTCTCAGTTCTGCTTTTTGATTGCCTGTCTACTGAGACTTCCCAAGTGTCTGGAATACCAAGTAGGAAAGCTCGGATGAATGTCAAACGAGCAAACGCATCGTGTATTCTGAGAGTAATCCTGTAGTAAAAAGGAGACCAACATTTCAGTGACCACCTGGAACTGAGTCTGGGAATATATAATGTAAACTTGAGCTGGACTCCAGTGGCTGTGAAGCCTGGGCTCTAGATAAGGTCCATTCTATGATTGAAAACATCTGCTGCCCTCGACTGGATCTTATCCATACTCCTTGGAATAGAACAAGCACTCGTGGGGAGATGTTAGCCAAGTTCTGGATGCAGCTCTTGCTGTAAAACCTCTCAGGAGGCTCCTGCTGTTCTTCCTCTGCATGCACTGGAACTGAAATACATTGGGAAGATGCATACACTAATCTTTAGAGCTGCTGTTGCAGATTTAGTACCATGAGGTGGTAATGCTGAATGTTGAGGTGGGATCAAGTGGTGATGGCTATGTTGAAATGACATTTCAATGACTGTGATTAGGCAGTGAAATACAAGGAATAGGAGGAAATGGAAATGGGTATCCTCAGCTGTAATCTGCAGCTGCATTTTGAAAGGCAGTTGTATACACATTGTAGGTTGTAGAAGCTGGAAAACATTCACATTCTGCTCAAGAGAAGACTGCACATGTAAACACAACGAAAGGATTCTTACTGTTGTAGCCATGATGGATTTAGGAGAAGCAGGTTTTGTGGGTAGAAGGTATTTCTTTTTCTTATATTTAAGCAAGTGAAACACTTAATAAAGCACTCACGGTTTGGGGCACATCTCCCTTTAAGTCATTTCCTGGTTTGGGCAGGCTAGGCAGAGCTCGATACCTGAATGTATGCTGTCCAAAAGCGTATTTGCTGTCCAAATGTATGCTCGATACCTGAATGTATACTGGTCCAAAAAGGTTTGGAAAAGAATTCCAAAGGATTCCTGCTTGGCCTTAGGAATGAATGCCACATTAACATGCTGTTTCGGTTTTGTTATCAGTGACTAATACCTGTGCTCTCCATGAACAAAATAATCACTGTCAGGGTGTTGGATTGTTTTTGACTGGGGAACAGGGATAAGAAAACCTGAACATCAAAGCATTTGTGAAAGGGCATATCTATGGAGCAAGGGTGGAAGGAACATACACCAGCACATTTCAGAGAGTTAACTTCAAGGTCTGTTAATCTGTATCTCACTAAGATGCTGTTGGACTTCAGCAAAGGGACAGATAGAAAAAGCCCTGAAACATTTAGCTAATCAGGATTACACCCAGCTAATGGAGAAAGGTTGTTCCCCCCCCCCCCCTTCCCTATCATCCTGGTCGATTCAAATTGATCATGGTTCTGCTGAGCGAGAGCAGTCCTTCAAAGTTTATTCTGGTGTCAATTTTTATAGTTCCCCCCACTGATCAATAGAATGCATAATCATTAAGGCAAAGTTTGTGAAAGCTAATCCTTCAATACGAGTTTTATGAATGGCTCAGAGTCATGGCTCTAACCATTTGGATGTAAGTGGAACCTTTAATCAGGTGAGTGACAGGAGACAGTCAATAGGATTTGCTGAGATTGGATTCTGATTTTCTGTACAGCTATGCAGAGTGAGCAGGGGAGAGGGGAGTGGGGATGGCCACGGGAGCAGACAGAGACTAAAATGGAAATTTCTCCTCTTTTATTATTTATAAACTGTGTTTCCAGTGTTTTTAAAAAACACTTTGCACTTGCATAGCATTTTTCACCTCGAGAACTCAAATGGGGACATTTGCTGATTAAACACTACATCATCTTTTTGTGAAGTTGAATAACAATCCTTATTAACTGGGTGCTCCCTTTAATGGTTATAAACCTGTTTATGAAGCAGGTTTTCATTTGGGTGATTGGGCAAAGTTGTCTTGAACTTAATGGGCTGAGGACATGGCACAACATCCACCGGCAGGCTGATGGGGTAGACCTGGGATAGGGCTATGCCAGGGCACTCTGTACATTAAGCTTGGTGCAAGTTATGGCCCTCATCGTCTGGCACTGCTGCATTGGGAAGTTGATAGAAATAGGACATTTCACATTAGTTGAATGTGTGCTTTGTTGCTGTTTCATGATCCCCAGAGCACTTAATTGTTGTGAGTAGATGGATGATAAGAAACTCTGCTTATGCCAGTGTCTTCCAAAATTCAGAGAAGTCAGACCTATGTGGGAAATGTATCAGCACTTGCTTAGAAGTGATCTCAGAATAGATCATGCCATGATAAACTCAAGGACTGTTTATCAAGGGGATATTGGCTCCATGCATTGGCACTGACCTGAATTTATGGACTCAATGCTGTCACATTTACTGGTGCAGGTGCAGCCCCAGTGCAGGCGTGGTTATGAAGGCTGCAATGGGGCAGCATCCCCACTTCCTTATGATAAGGTCTCAAGGGTGTCCTCGGAAGCATGTGATGGGTGAAAACCCCATTGCACATAGAACCCCCCCTTGCCTCATAGAACAGTTACTACCCGTTGACTGTTGGTAGTTTCACACTTAGATCTAGAGGTGAACTTTGTTTCTTGACCCCATTGCTCAAAGATTGGGTTCTGTCGTTTTCTGTGATGTGCTTGCATGCCTCTGCTGTGCATTTCTTTTCAGTGATGAAGAAAGGTCTGGGGGCAGCTGCAAACTTGGAAATTATTAGTTGCTGCAATGTATTTCAAAGCTTTTGGTCTGACAAGGGCTAACCTTTGATGTGGTAAATGAGAACTTTACCCAATAGAGGCAAGGAAAGGGGAGGGTTGACAAATAGGGGAAGGGTAGGATGAATTGGGAAAGATCAGTGGAAGCTGAAAGCTGAGTTTGTTGGTTCAAGCTCAGGTGGAAGGAGAGACTGGGGATAAGGGTAATATGTCCTCCATGGTGTCAGGAAAATACAAACAAGGGAGCCTGTAGACTGCTTCAACCTTAGTCCTTTCCCATTCCCTTCTCCACCTTCTCCTGAGTGCCCTGGTCTGCTTTGCTGAGGCAACAGGGTAGCGAACACCAGCACTTGGGGATTAGGTGGTGGGAAGTGTTGGCCCACTCAGTGGCTGCCCCTGGGGCACATCAAACTGTGGGGCACATCAAACTGCGGGGCACATTAAACTGTGGGGCACATCAAACTGTGGGGCACATCAAACTGTGGGGCACAAACACGTGTCTTGTGGGAAGCTGTTTCTGGAGAGGTTTCACTTTCAGAGCAGATGGTGGCTGAGGTTAGGCATTTGGGAAGCTCATTGGACCTTGTTCTCGTATGAACCTCCAGCACAGCCTTGCTGCAGTGGTGTTCATGGAGCCAGTGAGAGTCAGAGGGCAAAGGCAGCTTGAGTTCAAACTGGCCTTGGCAGGACACAGCATCAAAGGTGCTTTCCAAAGGTTATTTACCCAAGAAGTCTGGGGATTTACAGGAATCTGAGCTCACTCAAAACTGAAAGAGGCTGCGTTTGTGACACATCAGTTTTAACTTCTTTTTGGTTGCTGCTTTCCTTCTCCTTGGGACTTAATGCTGACCAAATACTTTTCCTGTTACATCAAATGCTTCGTTTCCTGATGGGCCCTTCCACAGGCTGATGGTGCTGCTCATAAGCACTGCTGAGATGCCTCTGTGAGTGATGATCCTGTTCCCAGTCTTTCACCACACCCCCCCCTACCTTTCACTCTAGTAAATATTTTAGTACTCATTGGAATCAATTGAGCCTCATCAATTGGAAATAGAGTGTAAATCACTGGGACTTTTGCATTCACCCCAGAAATCAATTTTCACACATTAGGGCTATTAGCTTATTGAGAACTGTGTGATGAATGACTGCAGGCCATCGTGGAGCCACACCTGCCAGCTCTACATTCTGCATCTCAAACAGGCTCAGAAGGATGGGGAGACCAAGGGAAGGAAGATCTCAGGTGGGTGGAGCAGTGTAAGGCTGGAGACACAAGGACTGTGCAGCCAGACAATCTGTGCCTGGAGATCAATAGCATCTACCGAGCGCTAACTCATCCTCACAGGGGTTGGAGACAGAAGGCGGCTCTGAGCCAAAGCTGTGGTTAGACATCTCAGGTTTTTTCTCTCTCTTAAAGATGAACATAATTTGGGGAGGAAAGGTGAAATCTGGACGATGAACATTTAATAAAACTAATGCAGCAGTTTAAGAAAGCAGCTTTTCCATGAGTAAATGTCTGTCTTTCACACAGTAGCTGCAGATAGGGTGTAGAAATGCCGCCTCCTTTTGCCATCCCAGTGCTCCAGGTAAAGAGGAGGTGCAGTTTACCACAGGCTGATAACTGGGGGTTCTGCTCTCATTCTGTAACTCTTTCCTATCCTTTTGAATTCTAACAGTGACAGATAATCAGCTTCTTGCTGAACAAGCCTGGGAGAGGTGAGGGATCTGGTGGCCTAGCTGGATGAAGGGTACAGTACCCAGCAAGACATTCTGTGGTTGTCAGGAAGACCTTGGTCTCTGTTTCTAAGATAGGATGTAATTCATTCCTCCCAGTTACTACTGACAACCAAAACTGTGGGTGTCTCCAGGGATTTGGATGTTCTCCAGTGGTGTAGTCTGTGTTTATGTGCTTTGTAGCTTTGTGGTTTATGCTTATAAGCCACCCCTGGAGCTGAAGCAGTCTTTTTGGCCAGAGTTCTGATCTCACCTCTGTAGTTCTCCTAAAAACTCGTGTACAGCATACGTTTCCCAATATTTGTCTGTACAGTAGGCATGAAAGGGGAAACTGGAACAGCCAGATAGCTTGTGCAGTGTATGTAGCAATTGTTTTTCTTGCTGCAAAATGAGTACTATGCACATATACCTCTTGTTCTAGGAGTAGAAACTAGAGCTACTTTAATAGAGAGGATCTGTGTCATCAAAGGTTCTTCCTCAAGGTGAGTGATGAGAGCTTTAGAGGCAAAGCTGCTTCCTGTAGGGGTCTGGAAGAGAGTAACTCAGGCTCTTCTTGGTCTGCAAGTTTGTTGAGGAACCTCAGGACATGGCATAACAGGAGATGTTTCCCTGCTCAGACACTACAGAGACCAGTTGCAGCTTGGTCATTTTCGGTGTCAGTGCTGTTGAATGGACTGGAATTGCATTAGGAGAGCATCCCAAGAGCAACAGGCAACCAGGAGAGCCAGCACAGAAAACAAAGATGCCCAGCAGTGAGGGGCTTGGCTAACACTTGCAGGTAGCTTTGCCCCACTCCTTGGGGCTGACTATTCTGATGTTGATGCTTCAACCCCCTGTATGCCTGTTTCCTCCTTGCTCCTTTACTTTGAAAGACCAAACTGGAGGCCTAAGAGTCCTGCCTCACTTTCAGATAATCTTTCCAGGCCAGCTGGAAGCAGGAAGCAATGACCTGCTCCCCAAAGAGTGCCAGCATGGCTTGGCAGCTCTCACAGCAGCAGACAGCTGGCTTTAGAGTGTTCGCACCTAAAAGCTCCTGTGCTTCATTCAGCTGCATTTCTGGAACATTTTGCAGTCGCTCCATCCAAAATGTTGCCTTTCTTCTTCCTTACAAGTTTCCTATCTAGCAGCACACCCCGTGCTGCACAGCTCTGCCGGGGAACTGATTCCCAGTATCTGGAGTTGCAGGCTGCGATCAAGACTCCTGGGCTGGGGCTGCGTTACTTCTCTGACAGTCTCAGGCTCTCACCCTCAGCTAATTACTTTGATCCTTTACACTTTGTAAAAGTTCTTACAACACAAAATAACTCCCCCCTGGCTTTAACCTTGTGACCTGACTGGCCCTTGTAAAAGGGAGGGAGAAAACACACAGTCATGCACGCCCCAACACACGCACTCATGCATATGCCTATATACACATCCCCACAAACTGCCTAAAGCCTCTTGCTTTAATAGTTTCCTCCCAGGACTCCCACAAAAAGGCAAATAAAACTCCTTTTACAAGATAGCAGGGCAGCACGAAGGATCAACTTCACCAACAACAAGCTCTTTCTTCAGTTCATTTGTTTTGAACATGCTTGTCCTCCTGATTTTGATCCTCCAAAAAGTGCTTCTCCCTCCTCTTGCCTTCCCTTTTGAGGCTTCTAGCATTGTTTCTCTTGCCTGCCCAGCTGCCAACAGCTTCATGGCTAAAACAAGCAATGTCCTCCTTTCGGGATCTGCTCGTTCACAGGGAATAGTGTTCCCTGTCAAGGAACAGGGAATGTTTCCTCTTTACAGAACCCAGCTAAGAAATCCAGAGGAGAGGGAAAACCATCATATTTATTTAGAGCAACTTAATGGACCGGGGATCTTCGGTTTGCAAGGTAGCTGAGGGGCGATACAATAGAGGTCTATAAAACCTGAAGTGGCCGGGAAAAATGAATAGGTTGTTACTCTTCTACCTCAGTTACTACAAAAAGCAAATTCAGTTCTTCGCACAACGTACATGTCCCTTTCTCTGGGGGATGCGTTTTAGAGGGTGGTAACTTGGTGAACAGCATAAAGAAACAGAACTTTCTGTATGGTTTAGATTAAGCATGGGGAAACCAAATTTGGATCTTGCTCCTTTACTGGCTGATCTGTGTTTATGGAACTTGCAGACACTCAATAATCCTGAGCCTTCTTTCTCTCTGACATATTTGGTTAAGAATGCTCGATGTCTTCTGAAGTTACCATAACCAAAAAGCAGTGCAAGATGCATACACATTCTGATTCACAAGCCTTGCCTCTTTAGGAAAATAGGGGGGGGGAAAAAACCTTTAATTTGCCAATAAAAGCCACATTTGGATGCTTTTACCATTTCCTCAGTTAAGCCAAACCCAAACTGTTTGAAAGCTTTTAGGCTTTCATTTATTTCTCCCTCTTTCTAGTATTTTCTGTTTCCCGTGCTTGAATTAGAACTGGCAAAAGAAGGAGTTTGGGAATAAACCCCTGCATAGTCTGTCCTTCCTAACAGATCACCTGGATATGGTGATCACAGACATCTCTCAACTGAGCTGAAACCAAAGGTGTCATCTCATGTTTTCTGGGAGCTAAGAAATGGATTCTGGGGTCACTGTTTGAGGGGAAAAGCACCCTACCCTTCTGTTGAAAGGTCTGCAGTGCTGTTTTGCTTTGCTAGATATCAAGGTCTTGGATCCAAGACTCAAGGCAGTGATTGAAGCTTTCACAGCATTGCTTCAGTTTGATGGTGTTTAGGCAATACTTGTACAGAAACATGCTGTAAATGTTCTTTAATGAGAAAAACCAATGTATATTGTGAATGTGTCCAGTTTTTGCATGCCCATTTGACTATTCTAATCCTGAGAAAAGAACACAGGTTCCTGGTAGCTCTCCATGTGAAGTCCCCGTACATCTTTTCTCCCCTTTACACCACTCAGGGTGGGGCAAAGGATGGCCATTGTGTCCAACTAAGATCTGTGGAAGCCAGTTCAGCAGCTGGTGACATGATTAGGAAATGCTTGAAGCCAAAGTGGATTTTGCTGTTTGCTTGGACATCAAGGCTTTGGGCTAAAAATTGTGACCAAGAGACCGTGAAAGACCGAGGAGGAATCTTGGTAGAACTTTCATACTCACTCCTCTTCCCCTTGAAGAGGGTAGCTGTTTAAGCAAGGAGCTACCTGGGCTGGGATCTCACTGTTTTATCTTTATTTGTATGGTACCTCATGTGAGGCTGCCCTTAGGAATCTTCGTGAATCCATCGCTGTAGTGATAGGACAAGGAGTAGTGGGTTCAAACTTAAACAGGGGAAGTTTAGATTGGATATAAGGAAGAAGTTCTTCACTGTGAGGGTGGTGGCACTGGAATGGGTTGCCCAGGGAAGTTGTGAATGCTCCATCTCTGGAGGTGTTCAAGGCCGGGTTGGACAGAGCCTTGGGTGATATGGTTTAGTGGGAAGTGTCCCTGCCCATGGCAGGGGGGTTGAAACTGGATAATCATAAGGTCCTTTCCAACCCTGACTGTGCTGTGATTCTTGAACATAAAAAATTCATTCTTGAACACTCATTTGGCAATGCGTGGGGAAGAAAGTCTTCACGTAACAGAAATAGAAACGGCATCTTCGCCAGCGCACCTTCCCCTCTGAGAGATTCTTTGTGGGGTTTCTCATACCCTCGAGGCTCCTGAGTGTGATTTTAGCCCATGTCAAGGAACATTTGAACTTCCCAGTGCTGAGGTTTGTCTCCATCTTTGTCCAGGTCAACTTCCCACATGCATGCGTCTGAGCGGAGCCATTTCAAGGCTCAGTCTCCATAGGGTGCTGCCCCTGCCAAAGCTCTGACCACAGCCAAGTTCTACTAGAGGGCTCTGAGATTGTCTTTCTTTCCCTAGGTAGCCTGCTTGTACTAAATACTGGGGCAGCTCTCTAAAATACTGAAGGAACAAAGCATGCAAGGCAGTAAAATGAGGCAATTAAACCTATAAAACAAGGGTTTACAAGGGAATTTATAGTGTCAGAGGCTTTTTATAGCTTTTTTAGATTAGTTTAAATAAAAAAGGGGGAGAGAGAAAGAGAGAGGGAGAAAAAGAGGACCTGAAACTTGAGGAGACTTAAAAGTTTGGAGAGAGGCTTTTAGGCAGCACAGGGGTAATAATTAGAGGCACATTTTCCATTTCACTGTCTTTGCAAATTGAAATGAAAGGAGGAGAAGAAAAAGCATGCCCAGAACAACAGGCAGTTTACGTTGCTCCCACTTCTTCCTAGTAGCATTTGATTTCTCTATTGCTCTCCTTTAGTTTTCTGGCCAGGTGAAAGCATCCTGTGATGTGGGCAAAAGGGCTAAAGTGAAAGAGCAAGCTTAGGTAAGGCGAAACTTAGGTTTGGGTACTTTTCCTCTCTGCTGTTTTTGCTTGCTGGTAAAGTTCACTGCATGCTTGCAAATCTGGGAGCTTGTATTCAAGAGGTGAAATGGAGCCAGCACCTGATTAAGGCAAATTTGGTCAGGTAAGACAATAGACCCTGTGTTTTAAAGGGTATGTTGTGTTTCACTCTTTCCTCCAACTGCCTTTTGCACTGCACATTCACAACATACACGCACGCTAGGCTTGAGCTTACCTTTGGTGTGCCTAATTAAACCCCTTCTTGGCTTTTGTCTGCTTCTGTGTGGAACAAAGGAAAAGGTGATTCACGTTTCAAATGCTGCATCCTTCTCTGTGGAGGCATCTCCCTGATTCAGGCCTGATTTCCTCACAGTGCTTTTAAAGGGTGTTTTTCCTTTGCTGCGTCCATACAATCACAGAGTAGTTGAATTGCAGGGGACTGCTGGAGATCTTCTAGTCTGCTGCTCAGAGCAGGGTCAGCTAGATTAGGGTGCTCAGGGCTTACCAGGAAAGACTGAGGTGAAGAAGGCATGGAGTAACTTGGTCTTTTCCAGGTCCTTTTTCATCATATCCCTGCCTCATTTATCATTTTCCTGGATCTTCTTCTTGCTGCTGGTGTACCTGTAGAATCCCTTCCATGTTGCCCACCATATTCAGCTCTAGGTAGACTTTGACTTTACTGACTCAAGCCCAGCATGTTCAGATAGTGTTTCTGTGTTCCTTCTGGGTTGTCTGACCCACTTCTTCTACCTCTTGTATTCTTCCTTTGTATCAGTTTTGTCATGTTCATCCATGCAGGCTTCCTGCTTCCTTTGCTGGATATCCTGCTTGGCAGGATGAACCATTCTGGACATTGGA
>JANRGW010034367.1:0-66508 GCA_024733675.1 Psilopsiagon aymara | reverse complement strand
GTGTTTCTGTGTTCCTTCTGGGTTGTCTGACCCACTTCTTCTACCTCTTGTATTCTTCCTTTGTATCAGTTTTGTCAGGAGCTCCATGTTCATCCATGCAGGCTTCCTGCTTCCTTTGCTGGATATCCTGCTTGGCAGGATGAACCATTCTGGACATTGGAGGAGGGGATCCCTCCAAATCAACCAAGCTTTTCTAGATCCTCATTTCTCCAGAACTGTATCCCATGCAGTTCTTTCAAGTAGATCCTTGAAAAGGACAAAGTCTGCTGTCCTGAACTTCAAGGTTGTGATTCTGCTTTTTGGTTTGTTGTCCTATGACAGTTTTAGTGCCTTTAGAAATGTCCCCAAAGTCTGTGCTCTGTGACAGCATGGGCAATAGTCTTGCCTTATACATGTCGCAACTTCTTCCCCACATGAAGGGGGAATGTCTGCTGGCAATCTTATTGTCATCACTGTCTTATCTACATTTATGCCAAGAGTAAAATCACCCTTTCCGTGGTGTTTCTGAGGCCTTGCCCTCTGCACTGCTCCTAGGGAGCTTGGAATGCTATCTTTGGGAAAGTGCAGATGCTGTATTTAGTGTGGTATACATCCTGCGGGGTTGCTAGAATATGCAATTATTAAATTACTAATTAACCACAGCAATTCATCATCCTTCTGCTATGTAGCTTTTCTCCATAAACCTACCTGTTCTCTAAGGCAAGATAAATAAAGGGCCCGCCCTTCAAAAAATGAACTTACAACAAAGAGAGGACAGCAGCCTGCCCTGCAAAGCAGCTTAAACAGCTTATGTGGAACACCTTTGCTAATGGAGAAGGTGCCACAAGAGATGTGTTCCACTGCCCTTGGGTTCTTCAGCAGAAGGGAAGGTTGCTCGTGTTAATCTTTGGCTCGCCTGAACTGATACATCCCTCCTGTAGCAAATACAAAGTACAAGGTGAAGGGTAAGCAGCACAGACAAAGCCTAAAATGAGTGTGCTTGTGTGGTGGAGAGAGAAAAGGTGAAGGTAGGTAAAGAAGGGGAAATTTAGGTCTGATGCAGGCACATGCAACACTACAAAGTTCCTCTTGCCAGCCTGCAAAAGGTATGAACAGTTCTGAACTGTGTCTGCACCCGAATTCCCATCTGAAAGAAGGTGAACAGAGGAGGGCAATGAGTCAAAATTACCTGTTTCTGATTACATTTCCATTGGGGTAATTATCTTCATTGGAAATGTATAATTTTACAATGAGATTACAGTCAAGCCCATCGGCTTTGAACCGAGCTTTAGTTTTTAAAGTCTGCAAATGTTGCAGTCACATGAGAAATAGTTCTGAAATCAATATAGAAAGCTATTAAAAGTGTGGTTTTGTCTCTGTCTGGTATAGTACATTAAGATACATGTATCACTGTACACTCTCTTTCCCTCTCTGTATACGTATGTATGGACGGAAATTTTGATAGTACTCAACATTGGTCCAGCTGTCCCCAGTGGAAAATACAACATTGACCTCAAATAGCATCACATTTTAGGTCAGTGATGAGTGATTTTGGAAATGCTACCCTTAAGTATATATTTAAAGGGTAATAACTAGGGTAAGAGTGAGTCTTTAACTTCCCTGATCTGAAAGATGTGCTTGAGAGATGGTGATGAGAGGGAGAAGATGGCCAGGCAGAGTCAACATCTCATTCATCCCAGCTCAGAACTGCTGTGGCACTGCTGCTGTGATTTCCCAGCAGAGATTTTCTTCTTTTCGCACCCCAAAGTGCTGTTCAAGAAAGAGTGAGCCTCCAGTGACTGGTTTACGTCTTCCTTGTTCCTCAATACATCCAGAAACAAAAAGCTGACTGCATGAAGCTTTCCAAAGAGTAGGAGGAAAAAGCTTCTCATTTGCTAGTTGCTAAATACAACTTTTGGTAAGCACTGAAGTCAAACAAACAACTTTTATGAGTGAGAAGATCCATCTGCTATCACTAATCTTATAGATTGTTCTGTTCTTTGATACTCCAGGATTTTAAATAACGTCTAATGGGCCAGAACGTACAAAGCAATCAATGTTACTCAAGCCCTGCAGTCATCGGCTGCAGGTGTATGCTGTCCTAGCACAGTAGGCTTGGAGCCAGAGCCTCAGCTCATTTAAATCAATGTCAGCAGTTTACAACGTGCTCAGAACCTGGCCTCGTATCCTTCCAAGAGAAAAGAAAATTCTTGGCCAGCAAATAGTCTTGGTCTGTTCTAAAAACAGATTCTTCATTGATACCATCAGGGTGCAGAGCCACGAGGCAAGCATCATTATGCTACTTCAGTGCTTAGGCTCAAGAGTCCTCTAACTCTTTAAAACCTGAACCCACTCTCTCTGGGGTTCATCAGAGCTTAGGAGAGAGGTGACCCCACACTATCCAACAGAGCAAAAAGGATTTAGCAGAGAAAGTGATGCCTGTACTTCATACGTGTTCATTCTTCTCTTTATACTTTGCAACACCAGTGCTCCCAGAGACCTTTGTTGGGAATTCAGCCTCTCCTGGCAGGTTGTGAGGGTTCAGAACCGTGCTGAGCAGTGTGGTCCCGCAGGCAGCATTGATCTTGAGTAGCACTCCCAGCAGAAGACACATACCTGGCTGTGCTGAATGCCTGGCAGCCCGTCCCTCCTGTGCACTGGGGCAGCTGTTCCCAATCTTGGCTGCAGATTGGTGATGGCCAGGAGAGTATGTGGTTGGCCTGAGAGCCTGACGGTCTGTCTCTGCCTCTCCCTCCCTCTCTTTCATTTTGTTGGCTCCATATATTATATCAAATAACTTTATAAAGAGCACAGTTTGAGTGATGGAGCTTATAATTCCATCTCGGGAGTTCTGATGACTCGAGCTTGGTTCTTGTGGTTTATGATGTCACCGGGACCCATCGATGGAGTCATAGCCCCATAATTCACCGTTGCCCTGTTATTTATTCTGTGCAATAAATGGCTGCAGTTTAATCACCAGAGTAAATTGCTGAAGCATCTTTGTGGAAACTATAATGTGACTGTAGCAGTATCTATGGCAACAATGATTCAGTAGCGGAACCAGTAACACTTAGCCCTGTGCTCCCAGCAAGAAAGGCCTATGTACCAGCCTGAAGAGTATATGAAAGTATGTACCTTCTGAAGAACGGAGAAGAATCTATGAATTGCTATATAGATACATTCATTGGATATCATATATAGTCTCTGTGAAACTAGGATGTGGATCCAGACTTTACCAAACATCCCAGGCTCATGGCATTGATTGTATGCAGAGACTGTAAGGAAAACTCACAACTCCTCTATGGAGGTGTAAAGCAAACCTATCTTTTGTGCAGAGTACTCTTCTTCTCTCACCTTTTCCAGTTCAGGTAGAAAAAAGAATGGAGGACACTTGAAGCAAATGGTTCTGAATTTCATAAGCTTACAGCTTGTGTCTGGCTTTAAGTATGGGCAAGAGAAGCAGGAGGTTTCTTGGTCTGTCTGAACTGTCTCAGTTCTTCTTCCCTGTTGTGTCCTTGTATGTCTCTCCTTAAGAGGCCTTGCAGGGTCTTGTATTTTAGTGCTGGTAGGATATAATGTTTTTTTGAGCTAAAAATTAAACACTTCTTTTTGGCAAAATACATTTGCCAACTTGTTTAATGTCATCCAAAGGTGCCTAGTTGTTGTGGATATGCAGCTGGCGTGAGAACACGCATAGGGCTGTCATGTAGTTATCGTAGTAGGGCACCATTATTGTCAAAATGTTACAAGGTTTTACTTCCTAAATCTTCATTTTCCATTCAAGCCCCAGATTTTGGGGTTCTCTTTTACTTTTTGCCCTTCTTTCTCCAAAAATAAAATCTACGCACTAACTGAAACCTTTGTATTGGCTGAATGTGAGGAGAAAATAAGGCACTTTTCAAACCTCTCTCCCCCTCCCTTCTCCTTTACTCCTCCCCTCTTTCTATATTCAGTAATTTTCTCTTTGGGAAAGAGATCGGGAGGAAACCCCCATTCTGTGTTCATCCTCTTTCAATTCCCTGTGAGTGCTTGAACTGTTCAGCTCTTTTTTCCTCATTTCCTCTGCTGAGTAGCCCCGGAGAAGTATTGCAGCACGTGGTATCTGTGCCCTGACAGTCTGCTGCTTATGGTAAATGTCATTTGACAATGTAACTTCTTTTTTATGAAGTAGAGGTTTATGGTTTGCTACAAGGATCCATTGTTTTAAGCCACACAACCAACATGTGTTTCTTGAGATATCACTTACCTTTTAAGCAAGTAGCAGTTGAGTTTCGGGCATCAGATTTGGCTGACTCTGGATTCGTACAGTTGTTCTGTTCTGGTAACCTGATACTGCATGAGGAGGTAAGAACAGAAAGAACAGCCTTTGGATTTATGGTGGGTCTCAGTTCTAATCATGTAGTTGCTTAGATTTTGGCTTTCTTGTGAATCATTTTTAAAGGCAGTTGAAGAGAAAGGAGTTGAAAGGCAAATCTTACCTTTCTCATCACTGACAGCATTTCATAACTTAAATCAGACTTTTTTATGGCATAGCCTTGCAATATGGGCTTTATGCAAATGGGGGGCTAAACTGAAGGGCAGGAGCTCTTTTCTTCCCAGCACAAGGTGTATCTTTACAACAGCAATTTCAGAGCTGTCTTTAAACTGAGAGCAGTTCTTCAGCTTGTGAATTTGTAGACATTATCCATGATGTCCTTCATAGGAAGCTTGTTTATCCTCACAGGAAGCTTGACTTTCTTGGTCACCTTTCAGAAGGCCCTTAGGATTTCTCCAGGAACATCGCTTGTGTGTGTGGGCCAAAGGGTGAAAACCTTGAAAGCTGATGGCAAAAGCCCTCACGAGCTTTAATGTAACCAGAACATCATGCCTTCCCTCTGGTGTGCCTGGTGACATCTGCATGTGAGGATAGCTCAGTCAATGCATTTGTGGGGCTCCAGTTAGTCATTTGCTTTGGGTTACATGCTGCTGGTGGCACTCAGCATAGACAATTGCTGGTTTGGCATCAGCTTGCCAAGAGAGTTTGCCAAGTTAAAGTGGCCATCCTTATTTAGCAGAGCCAAGGGCTGTGCATTCAATGGTCAAAAAGTAGTGAGTGAAGATGCTGTTGGGGTTGCTGTTGTGGTGCCCAATGGAGTTAATAGAAAAGATGCTCTCGTTGCAACCGGAAAGTAATTGGATGCTGGCAGTATCCTGCAATGCATCCACATGGCAAGTTCCCATCAGCACTAATGCGGCTTTCGAAAAGCTAATCTCATTTCCAGGCATGGCCATGCCACTCCTTGGAGCTGTTGTTAACTCCCCCATCTTTTGTGTGCTTGGCCTGTCAAGTCATCAAGGTGCTGGATTCTCAATGTGCTTGGACTGGCTTTGGCAAGACCCTACTTCAGGTTGAAGGTTTTCAGTGCTCCTGTTGAAACAAAACCCATCCATTTCTTGGACCCTAGGGGAGCATTGAGATGCCCTGCATGGTGCGTGTGCCTCACACATCACCGTGGACTTGGCTTCTGCCATTCTTGTGTTTCCCCAGTGACCTCCAACTCTTTCCTGTTCGGAGACACGTTTCCAACTTTGTTTGGGTACATACTATGTTCTTTGTAACACATTTTGACAAAATCAGTTTGATTTTGCCCCGGAGGTCTTTCCAGACTTAATTTTATGATTGTGGAAGGTCATATAAAGGGTAGCGCTATTTAAAGACCAAACTGTGTCACATTTACTCATGGGGCTAGTACTCTTCTTCTTGAAGATGTCCACTCATTTAAATGGAACTGCACATGGGGTAAATGGCATCCATTGTAAACAAAGGCACAGGGGCCTGCCTTACTCATCTCACTGGACTACTCAGAGAATAAAAGTGAAGTCCTTGTCGTTAACATTGATTTTTCCAGCCCCTGTTGTTTCAAGGTGGCTTTCTGGCCCCCTCTAGTGACTGCCCATATGGAGTTTTATGAGTAAGACACAACCTTCTTGCGATCAGAAACGACCATTTTCACTCCAACAGCAAAAGACTTGTGGCATTTCAAATACTGATGTTGAATTTGCTCACCACCCTCTCAGGAACATCATGTTTCTGACTTGGTGGGACTTCTTATGGAGTTGGAAATTGTTCACAGTGGTTGAGGGTGAAACAGTCTGATACCAACTTGGTGGCATGGCCCCATTAGCCCAAAGGTTCATGTTCATTAAGGGAAACTGGATATTTTTGTTATTACAGCTACATTACCAATGAAATAGCCATGACTTGAGAGGGATATCAAAAAGGACCTAAGTGTGAATGAAGATGGATAATCTTCTATTGACTGAATTACAGTGAAGCCTGGAGAGAGAATTGGAGTTTATATTCAAGAGGCATTTTCAAAAGCCTTTCTTTTTCTTGTTCTTTTCATACTACTGGAACTGCAACAGGGAATCTTATTTAAAATATGAAATAGTGATTTTATGCTTCTTGTGGCTCTGTGTTCTTGAGAAATAGATGCTCATCAATGCCTGTTTCCTTGAGAGTGCATGAGTTTTTTTAACAGGTATTTCACTTTTTGGCTAATGAGGATCGGGACAATTATTTACTCCAAGAAGCTGGAGCAAGGTTGGCAGCCTGGGGGTAGATCTCAAAGTGCCATAACACTTCAGGCTTTAGATGCTCTGAGATCCTATAGACACAACTGCCTTGATCTTTCAGTGCCCTGGTAAATCATTTATTCTGATCTCCAGCTTACAAGTTCCCCCTCAGCCATCCTATCAGATGGAATGAG
Organism: Psilopsiagon aymara; assembly: GCA_024733675.1. Taxonomy (NCBI): domain Eukaryota; kingdom Metazoa; phylum Chordata; class Aves; order Psittaciformes; family Psittacidae; genus Psilopsiagon; species Psilopsiagon aymara. The sequence goes on along the minus strand of JANRGW010034367.1, from coordinate 59,780 downwards.
CTGGGTGTACAGCTCCCTGGCTTGTATAGTGCTTGGAATACAGCGCATGAACTGCAACACAGAGCTTCAGCAGGGCTTGGTGAAACAACTCGATCAGGAGCAGCATCAGGCAAGGCAAAGGTGAAAGTCAAAGCTGCAGACTGGAGATTTTGAATGGGATTTTCCCCTCTCCTGTTACTGTGCCTCACAGGCTGCAATCATGATGCTGCTGAACACACTGTGACCCCCCCTGCTCTCCCTCCTCCCGCAGTGTGCCTTCTGCTCTTTGGCAATCTGTTTCAATTCTCCTGCACTTCAGCATGACCAGGGTCCCCCGGGTTACCCAGTGATTCATCTCTGTGGAATTTGGGAGTGCTGCTTCTCTGCTCCTACCCAGGTTGGCAAGACGATTATTAAAGCATCAGAGATTAACCAGAACCTCCTTTGGTGAATATTTAGGCTAAGAGCACTCGATGCCAAACATATTACTTTACATGTGTATTCTGACAACACATTTTAATACTGCACCTCTCATACCTCTGTATTCATGGTTTTAAGCACCTTTTCCAACTATGATCATATTAGGGGATCCCTGACACTTTGGGAATGTACATGGGGAATGACTTCAAGTGGAAGCGTGTTTGGATTGTCCTATTTCTGTTTCTGAAGCCCTCTCAAGGAAGCTCGCTCTCTCTTCTCACCCCATCGCTTCCAATGGGACCAAGTCATTGCACTCAGTGTGCGCACAATGACACCTCAGAGAGACTTGGACTGTTCTCTTGTCTCACTTCCACTCTCTTCCAGCCTGGATGCACACCCTGGAGGTATGTGGTTTGTCTCAAGATATAAGACTTCCCCCCTCACAAACTGCATTACTTCAACAAGCCACAAAGGGCTGGCAAGAGGGAGAAGAATGCTCTTGTTAGTGCAGAGATCTCTCCTGTGATACAGCTGGAAACATACTCTCCTTCTCCTGAGCTCCCGTGTGTTCCCTCATGCAGCAATGCCACTGATGTGTAAGTACACATACACACACATACACTTGCTTACAAATGCACAAATACTTTTAATTTGCTGTACTCATGCGTACATATAGAGGCAGAAAATCTCTTGTTTGAGTGTTTGCAATCACACCCATATGCACTTCAACCTGCTCTTTTGGACATGCATATACTGCCCAGGTACCCGTGTGCCCTCTTGCAAAGATGTGTGTGTGGATACGCATGCATTTACCTTGAAAAGAATTTGGAAGGAGAGATGAGTAAATTGGGCCTGAAGGGACCTCCTGAGGTTTAGTCCAAGCAGGCTCAACACTGAATCCAGAAAAGGGTGATGAGAGCTTCGCCCAGTCCGATGTTTAAAGCCTCCTGGCTCAGAGATGTGATAGCTTGGTTTTTCTTTTCCTTATATCCAGTCAGAAACTTCACTCCTTCAATTTTTGCCCTTTCTTTTGACCTTAATTTATGTCTTTTACTCCCCTGCCACACACCTGAGCAAAGAGCCTGAGTCTTTCTCTTATACCAGTGTTATCAAGAAGGCTGCCCCCTAAGACATGTACAAAGTAGACAAGCTCCCTTCCCTCAGCTCATCTTCATAGGTCCTGTGTTTTGGCCCCTGGCTGTCATGGTGGTTCTCTGTTATATTTCAAGTTTATCAGCATCTTTCTTGTACCTGCAGGCTCACAACCAGGTCTAGACCAGATGGGGTCTAACAACTTAGAGAGGGATGATTGTCCTGTGCTCCTCTTAGTTCTGGTTGCTGCCAGGTACTGAGGTCAGCTGGTTGTCTATAAGTTCTTGGCTGGGACTGGACTGATGACAATACAGTAAGTCAGAAAACCAAACCCTGGGCTCTTCTTCTTACCAGTCTGGGCTAAAATTCAGTGGATCTGAGATCTCAAGCAGTTCCATGACTCTCTTCATGAGGTCAAAAAAGCTGATCTAGCTTTGGGAGAGCAAGGCAGGTTCAATGACCTACCAGATCTCTTTTGTAATTCTTTGATTGTGACCATCTTTGCTCTTCTTTTTGGCCTCAGAGATCTGCTGAATGTTTTTCCTTCCCCATATTTGGAGGGATTCAGCCATTTGAAATTTCCTCCTTTTCCCAGTGGCCAGTATCCATACTGGTCCCAGCCATAGCTGCTTTGTCCAAGTCCTGTGTTTCAGAAGGAATATGAGACAGACATCCACTGATGATGTGCCCAAGGACAAACGATGCTCTCAGTGCTTTTAACAGCGCCAGTGCTCCTGCAGTAACATGGTCCCCAGTGGAGGTAATAGCTGAGCACTTAGAGGCTGAGCTGTGTGATTCATCCCCATCATCCAGAAATCACAGGTTTAAAACCTCATAGTACTTAATGTGTGAAAGAACTTCAGACTCTGCAGGGATCCTACCTGCCTATTACCTTGCAAGGCATGCACTGAAAGGAAAGGGTTTCTTCTTCAGCACATTTTCAGACCTTACTTGGGAGAGTCCCTGTTTGTACACTTCTCAGCTTCAAGCAAATAGGAATCCTGAGCACAGCCCCTCAGGCGAACGGGAAAGCGGAAGAAACAACTGCAAGGGTTTATTTTAAGAAAAAAATCTAAAGGAAACTGACTTTTTGCAGCTTTTTCCCATTTTTTTTTTTTTGCGTTCAAAAGCATTTGCTGAACTCTGGGATAATCCAGGTCTGAATAATGCAATATTCAGGTCACTAAAATGTTCCGCTGAAAAATCCCCCCAGCATCAAATTCTGTTCTGTTTCTGATGATGTTTTAACAGAACACTTGCTTTGGTAAAAGTGTCCATCCTTAAGGTGGCCGTTAGGTGATGTGACTTTGTGGCTGTCACAATTGGTTCAGTTTCAAACCAGGAGAAAATCTGGAGCAGAGCATAGATTTTGCTGTGATGTTTCTTGGAGGGATTCTTCCTCATTTAGCTCTTTACTATTTAGATGGGGATCATGATAAAGGCTCAAGAACTCTGCTCCTCTCAGCCAACTATTTCTGTGCCCGCAAGGTCAGCCTGCATGGGAGATGAGGCCAGGTTGCACGAGGCTTGGAGCAAGCTGCTGTAGTGGAAGGTGTCCCTGCCTGTGGCAGGTGGCTGGAGCTGGATGAGCTTTAAGGTCCCTCCCAACCCAAACCATTCCATGATTCTATGACTTATCCATAAACTCTCCACTGATGCTGAAGGAGATGAAGGTTTAAGACTTTCATCTGTCCCAACAAGATATGAAGCACAGGCTCTGGTTTCTTTACTCCTCACAGTGCAAAGGCCACTGCTGTGTAGGACTACATGTGATACTGGTGGTTAACCAGAGGTTGATAGAAGGGTGACCTGTGAAAGCTTTCAGACAAGGATGTCAGACATATTTATATACATCTTTGGTTTTTAGCTACCTGTGGCTCAGTGTCAGGGAGGCTGCACTCTGGTGCCAAATAGAGATTTGCTCAAGAGCAGAATTTGATGAAATGGCTTAGGACTGATAATATCTTAAATAAAAATAGCTCTTGACATCTGTTATATGTTTCCACGTATGTTTACTTTTAAGACTTTAGTAACAATTATTTGTGAGCTATCTTCAAATATACACAAATGTGAACAACCATCTCTGTACGTCTTCCTCTGCGCACCCTCAGTGGGCATGTGTATGAAGACATCATGTGCGTTTGAAAAGGGATCTCTTGTTTGGTGTGTACATCCTTCCACCCAGCAAGTCCTGTGGAGATGTTCCTGTCAGCACATGCCTCTATCATTGTCCGAACTTTGGCATGTGCGCACTTTAGTACAGAATGAATGCTGGTTAATTTGGGAAGTGACATAAGCTTTACATTCAGGAGCCAGGTCCTGATTTTCCCAGTGAAGCCATAAGTTTAAGCGGCACAATTCCTGCTGAGCATATTGCTTCTGACTGACAGCTTGGATGCAGGGGGTGGCTCTGTTTGGCTTTGCTCTTTATTGCTCTGAAAAGAGCAGTTGTTGCCCTTGACTAGCAAGTGATGCCAAATGCAGCATGTGTGATAGTGGCCAGAGGCCTGGTCATGCATCTCAGCCAAGCCTCCATGCCTTTATTTCTAGCCATTATCAATCAGACTGCTTCAGAAACAAGCTTGTTTATGGTATCTGTATTGCTGCTCTATAGTGACTCAAGGCTTAAGTCTCTCATCTGTCTCAGATGAAGTATAGAGCACAGAGTAAAATGCAGTCCTGAGGTGTCTGCAGGTTCATGTGTTGCTGTGTTTGTGGATGTGGATCTCGGGGTACAATCAGAGTGGTTTTATGCTGATCCTGCCTCTTAGTGTGGGTGTGTAGCTGGGCTCAGTCTGAGAGTGAGTTTGTGTCAGTGCATCCATGTGTGTGTTTCAGAGCTGTCTGGGAGGAGGGAAGGTGCATGCAGCACCGCAGAGGTGTGTTATTCTCACATCCTTGCTAGCAGCAAACAATGTCATGTCCTTACCTGCTCTGCAATGCGACATACACCTTGAAACTAACAGCAACGACAAGCTACAGAGCCACAGGAGAAGGCAGAGCTGCTCTTTTGATCATCAATGAGGAAATCCTGTCAACCCCAGCAGAGCATGCCGGGATCCAAACTGGCTTTTGGATTGGGACTCAGAGAGTGGAAGAGAAGCCATTATTTGTTTGCCATTGCCTTCAAGCCAGGAAATCCAAACCCCAAGCATTTCCCAGGCCACAGCACATTCGAGTCCAAAGAGAGTATCAGTGAATCACTCCCATGTCCAGGCAGAAATGCACACATATGCACAAACACACACACGTGTGCATGCAGATGGGGACAACATGAGAAGAATTGTTCCGGCACCACTGCGGTTAAGATGCTGAGACAACCTCGAGTTTTCAGGCCATAGCTGTCAGGATGCTTTGCTATATTCATCACCCCCCACTCCATGGTGATAAAAATTTACACAGCCAACGAAACGAAGATTAATTTCATGTGAAAAGCTGACAGAATGGCCCATGTCATTGCTTTATTTGTGCCAGCACTCAGTAACTCGGTGCAAGTTCCATTGAGGTGGCAGACACCCCGTCCCCTTGAGCCATCTCTTCTCCTCCCTAATGATGGCACGGTTTTGACAAAACCAAGCAACACAGCCGGTATGTGGGAATTTGGAATTAATTTTCTTCAGAAAGGTCAAGTATGTTAATGAGCTTTTGGCTGCCTGCGTTTCCTTTCTTGTGTTTTCCCTCTGTTAAAGGGGAAAGATGGGGAAAAGGAGGAAGGGGGAGAACTAATTGCAGAAATGAAGAGGAAGGAAGGAGGTAAAGAAAGGCACTGTGAACAGCACTTTGAAGAGGCAGGATTCAGGGTTTCTCATGGCTTCTCCTTTTCCAGGACTGAGGCAGACTGATTGTATCAGTGCAGCCTGCTGGAAGCTGTTGAGCGAGGCCAGGCATGACATGGATAGCAGAGTTGGTGTAACCTGGCACGGAGGAGGTGACTTGCACCTCCTTTGCACACAGGGATTGGCGGCAGCCCTGCATGTTGGCAGCTTTGTTTTCCAGCACTGAATGGCTGAGCTGTGCTCACCACAGGTCTGCGTGTGCTGGGGAGCAGAGAGCAAGCCAAGGAGAAGGAGGAGAAGGGGTCATGGGCTCAAGCTCTTGTGCCCATTAGCGAGAGGAAGCTGGGAAGAGCGCTCAGCTGGGAGAAGTGCCAGGACCTGCTAATTCATGCAGCTTAGAAATATGACAAATAGGCTGTTTAAAAAGAAGTTGTCACCTCCTCATGCAACTGGCTGAGATGTTTGAAGTAACTGTGATGCCAACCAGCTCTCATCCCTGTGTTCCCCAAATTCCTGCTTTTATTCCTGCAAGTTAGAATTTGCCACTTTCTGGCGTCCTCATGTCAGGAGTTGCCTTGATTTCTCAAGGGCTTGGGTGATGATCAATGTGAATAATGATGGCAGAAGCAAGAGATGGTTTGCCGGAGCACGAGGGAGTGAAGCCACACTCCTGGCTCTGTTGCTTTTGCTGGGATAGGACATTAAGGGTAAGACTCCTCTCCCCTAATTTTAGTCTCGTTAAGCAAAGTATCCAGACTAAACTAATTGTCTAGGTTTCCTTTCTTGTTAACAGAGAACAGCAAGGAGGAACACGTATCCCACCTAATTTAAGATGAGGGAAATTCCATTCTGGCAAGGAGTTTCTTTCTCCACTGCATGTAAAGTGAACTTAAACAATTACCTTGGAATGAATCCCTACCTTTTAGAAGCTTAAAATTATGGGGCGTGATTTCCCCCTCATATTCTTCTCCCTGCTCCCATTCTGGCTCTTATTTCCATACATAGTCTAATCCAACAGGCAGAGGAAGATCAGCAGGTCTTGCGGATGCTCTATTGGCAGTATAGAATCAATGTCTGTCACTCCAGCTTGCCCAGGCTGGCTCCATGCTCATCCACTGTTGTGGCAATGCAGCCTTTGGCTGTGATCTGGTCTTTTCTCCCTTGCTTTGCTGGAGTAAGCCCAACATACGGATTCTTGGGCATTGTCCAGAAGCCTTTGTTGACTTTGGAGGGTACATGTTTTGCCATCCTGGCTGCTGCGCAAGGAGAAATGATGTGGAATGTACCAGTGCCAGTGTCACACGTGACATATTTAAGGGTGTCCTTCATTAGACTTCTTCCTCACACAGCTGGTTCAGTTGTGTGGCTCCTCTTGCATGTATGATCCTTGCGTGCTCACCACATGAGTCATTGGGAGCAGGCCTGCCTCACACTCATGGCTGGGGCATGGATTTCAAAAGCACTCAAGTGACCAAACTTAATGATTTTCAGCTGACTCCAAGGATTGTCCTAAACATGGAATTCCTACCCATAAACCAACTTGCTGGCCACGCTCTCCCCCCTCTTTCGCAGGCTCTGTGGTGTGCATGGAGGCACGTTCTTCCCTGCTGACCCTGCTCCAAGGTAGAGTGCTCAGGCAGACAGGTGAAGCAGAAGGGATCACCAGAGGAGCTGGTAGGATATCTGTCTCCCACGTGCTTGCACATATTGTCTTGGAACCTTTGTGGATAGCATCCACACTTGTGTATGCATTTTCCACTGTAGAAGTTGTGTTTTTAAGTGGTTACTTTATTCCTCCTCAGAGGCGGATGCATTTCTGTGATGGAAGGAAACATTTGCTTAGCTCTGCTGATTTCTCTGCATGAATGCAACTATAAATAATCATTTGTGCCCAGGACAAAGGGGCTAAAAGAGACATCTAAAATATTCCAGTGTCAAATTAGATTTTGAGTGCTCAGTTCTAGCAAAAGAATGCGTATGTGAAGTGTACGCAAAGAGGTTGCCTCGTTCATGGACACCGTGGAGTAGAGCATCCGTGTTCCCTCTGTCCTACTGTTGCCTGGGGTGTCAGACAGGACAAGCTTTATAAGAACTTGAGTTCTTGGGGAACTTCTCACCCAGCGGTTCCCTGGGGCTTTAGCTGAACTGTGGGATATTCAGTGTTTCCTAACTCCTGTGTCGAGGACCGTCTCCTCTCTTCCCAGCTGTGAGATGTGGCTCTGCACCATTCCCGGTTTCTCCCCTCCCACGCTCTGGTTTCCGTAGGAAGGAATCCTGGGCATGTGAGTCAGGGAGCTGCAGTGAGCTCTGGTTGTGTCACCAGCATGAATGATTCAGGGCTGAGCCTGCACAACACCTACCCTATGCTTTGTATACAGCCCTTGGGACACTCCAAGCCACAGTTTCTCAGTGTGCCAAGGTCCTGAGAAAATGGAGCCCCTTGTTTTGGTGCTTCAATAGAAACTTAACCCTTAGGAACAGGAATCTATGAGGTGCATCAGGGAAGTGAGTTTGCTTCCCCCTCCTGGTGCTCCCCCTATGGTTATAGACATCATTATCAAGCAACAGGAGCATCCATCCCTATGTTGCAATGATGTCTGCACCGTTTGCTTTCAGCTTCTGTTTCTTTCTCTCCTGTTTGTTTCCCCTGTGTGAGAGCACTGGCGCCTACGATAGAAGGTCACCAGTGAGGTTAGTCAACTGGCTCCAAGTATTAAGACTTCCTTCTGTGCTACAAAGAGCTGCCAAGTCCCCCCTCCCCGCTGCTTACCACAAACCCCAGTGTTTGTTTGTCTCCCCCTCTCCCCCTCTCATCCTTCCTCCCTCCCAAGAAATGTCTTTCCTGCAGACAGGGTGGGAGGATGAGGCATCCGAGCTACCTTCAGATGCCTTTGCAGGAGTATCAAAAGCAGTGTGGCCACAGGGTGATGTTGTTGGTGCCAATTATCAATGTGCTTATCCATATTGCTAGAAGTTGAGTTAACCCCATCTGCAATAGAGGTAGCCCTCCAGTCTGTGCCAGGTTCCCATGGGGATCTGACCCTGTAGTTGGGCAGACAAAAGCCTTTTATTTGTGCTGCAAAATGTCATCCAAGTGTTTCTGCCATTAGGCTGGGGGGTTCCATGAGTGACTGGGAAGGGGTTCATGTAAAGAAACTAAGGAGAACTTGATCTTTTGTCAGTAGATGTGAACCGGCTGCACCAGGACCCGTAGCTTCCTTCCAAAAGTGGTATGGGGTTACAGATGGAGAAACATTAAAAATCTTTGCTCTAGGCATGAACCTGGGGAAAGACAAGAGATCTCCTGTCCCAACCGAAGTGAAATGGCAGCCCCAAGGCTGCCGTTGTCCCCAGGGGCAGTGTGGTGATGGGTGCTCAGCTACAGAGATAGAGATATAAAGCCAAAGAGACCATCATTGATGGGTCTGCACGTGAGGGTGCGGGCAGGGAGCACAATACAGGGGGAGCTTTATATACTGGAACAGAGCATGAATCAGAAAAGGACAGAGATAGATGAGGATAGTCTGAGGAGAAGAGAATATTTCTTTCATTGGAATGGGGGGAAGATAGGAAGATGGGAAGCAGGACAGGGGAATACAGCTCCAAACCCCACCATAGAGATCGACCGCATTCAAGTGAAAACATGATTTTCTTTAAGAATAATACAAAAGCCCTACATACTAATCGTTCATCCGGATGAGGGAAAACTGCTTGCTCCACCCTAATCTGTGCTGAGATAAGATTAAAACCACAGCTCCTCAGGCAGGAGGCTGCCAGTGTTGCACACATAACACTGGGCTCCCCCCCCCCCAAGACACATACACGTGGGGTACGTTTGAGTTTGCATGAATCAACCTAGAACAGAGGCAGCTGCTTTGGAAGAACTGATTTTAGTCCCTGCAGCCATGGCTGAGTCTCTTCAGCTCCTTCTCTTTGCTCAGAGCTCCTTTTCTTAAGGATGACATAGGAGACTTCCAACTGGTGAACAGGGCTGCTTGGGACACTAGCCACAGCTCCTTGTCTTCTTCCTAGGGACTTTGAAGCTGCACTAAACATACCTTGAGGAGTTCTTGGTGAGCATCACATCTGAACTTGCTCCACTCTTTGCCAGCTGATGCTTAACTGAGACCACAGAGACCTCATTTAATTACTGCGTATGTGTAGGTGTAAAGCTATTTGAGTTCTCCATAAACGTGGGTATTTATTCATTTAGATTTCATTTGCTTTATGATGAATTTGTTGCCAGTGAAAAAGCCAAAGCCTCACTATGAAAAAATCCAAGTCTGGTTTTTGGTTTTGCTTTTTTAGGAAATGAAACAAGTCTTAAATTAACTGATTCCTAATTATGGTCTGAGTGTTGGTCCTTCAGGGTGCCACCAGTGGCATGTTAGCAGATCTGCCTTCCTTTCCAGACATAGCCAAGGAAAAGATGAGGAGAGCATTGAATCAGAAGGATGGGGGGGACAGACAGCTCTTGCCTTATTTCATGGCACCCTGTGTTAGCTGCTCCTTTGGTTGTTTGGGCTATCACTTTCCAGGATGCATTGCTGGGGTTAAGGGGTAGAGTGAGACAAATGAGAGGGACAGAGGTTACAAAAGTGAGCTACAAGGATGTCCCTGTTTTTATGCAGTGTAGAAAATCAGATGGAGTGTATTTGCTCCTGCCCTGAGGCTAAAAGCAACAAAGGAAAAGAGCAGGGGATTTATCTAGCTACAGTCTAATACTCCTTTGGCTGCAGCAAAGGCTGCAGCACTTCCCGACTATGGGCTGGTGCTTTCACTCACCCACATCTGTGATTGATGGGCAGAGAGTATAAACACCTCATTAGTGCTATAATTCACTGGTTAGGGCTCAGACTGTGCTGTGGGAGGGAGGAAGGGGAGGAAAAAAAAGAGTTGAGAAAGTTTAATAAAGGAAGAAAAAAATGGAAGAAGGAGAAGAACGGATGTAAAGGCCACACAAATCATTGCAGGGAGTTCTCTGACCTGCTTTGAAAACTTTAATTGCTGATAATGGACAACCTGTTGGGTGGTATTTTATTAACACTAATAGATTTTTACGGGATATTTCTCACATTGCTCTCCCAGAGCCTGAGGATTACATTAAATATTAAAAGTTAATGCTCTTGGTTGCTGTTTCAAGGATGCCCCACTGATAACGAGCTTTCCCGCAAGTTCCAAACCAGGAGCTGCTTTTGCCACTTATGGCCTCTGCAATAATGATGAGGAAAATACTTGTATCTTGTGTGCACCTTACAACTGAGGTTCTTAAAGTCCGGCTTAAATGCTCAGTAGCAGCAGGATGGGAGGTATATCTGATCCTCATGGATGTGCAAGAGCTTCCTGAGTCTCATGCTGAAAGCAAATGCTTTTAACCCCTGTTTGCTGCTTTACATTTCAGTTATTCAAAGCAGAGGCCTGAACTGACAACTCTTACCTGTTTCTCAAGAGAGCTTATGTCTGAAATGGATGTGCTATGATCTTTTTCTTTAAGGTGCCTGCTGGTTCTATAAAAATCCTTTCCATACTACTTTGCTACAGAAATGACCCAGCTACCTGGAACAGAAACACAAGTGCCCCAGGAAGCAACTGCAGAGGAGGTGGGCAGCAAGGGGGTTTCTGGAGGATGCTCTTGGCATGCCAAAATCCATCCTGCACACAGCAGAGAACATTCCGAGTATGGAAATATAAGTCAGTTCTGTACTCTAAAGTGATAAATTCAAGCAGCCAAAGAAGGCAAAGGAATTAACACCAACATAAGGAAGTTTGCTGGAGGGAAAGTAAATCCCTGCTTACGCAGTAACCAGCTTATGCGGTGAGTCAGTGAGATCCTGCATTGAATTGGATAGTCATAATAAACATTTCTGCTCACGGGTGAAACCTGGGCTTCCTCTTCAGAGCATCCTTTGGACACACCAGCCCTGTCAGCAGTTGTGGCCTACACCTAGAAAGCAAACCTAAACTTGCTATGTCCTGCCTCAGTTAGCTGTCCGAGGCAGCCTGTCTCTTGTCTCATGCCATTTTCACTTTGCGGCTTCAGTGCTCTTGGTTTTGGATCTCATTCTGACCACTGTTTATGCAGCCACCTTCTTGTGCCAAACCAAGCTGGACTGGATGGCCACATCCATGCACTCTGGAACAGTTCTGGTACACTCTTGGTGAGTAACAGTACTTTCCAAGCCTGCTGGGCCAGAGAGCAGCTTCCCAGGCTTTTCTGTGCAGGCAGCCAGCTAGAGCTTACTCAGAGCTTGTGTTCCAGCTACCAGGCCTATCTGTAGGCAGTCTATGAGAAGATGGATTTCTGTAGTTACTTTCTGTGTTTGTAGTCATGCCCTGAACACTTTCAGCTGGGTTATCTTTTGTTTCTCAACCTTCTTGCTATTTTGTATATCCGTGCAAGTAGTAAAAGCTGTAAAAATTTAGCTACTTAGCTTTGGCAGCCCTTCCCACCTTCGTTGCTAAAACAGGACGCCTTTTTCTCTGTAATTGTTGCCCATTTCTGTTGGAGTTTTGTGTGTTAAGCAAAGGATTCAGCTACTTTAGGATGGTGCAGGCAGAAGAGGAGAGACTCCAGTTCAATCTCCTAAATCCGGCTTTGATCTCATCTTGGCATCTTGAACATGAGCTACCAGACCCAGTTTGGAGGAAGTAGGGACTGATCACAGAGACCAGTTGTCTTCTCTTATATACGGGCCTGGCTTGCATCAGAAATATGCATCAAAGGTTTCAGACTTGGCTAGGGACCATTTTGCTAACCCTGTCTACACCAGACAGTGTTATCCTTTGAGGGGTAAACATGACATAATCTATGTCAGTAGGTTTAGATGCCAGAATTTTTTCCCTACAACACTCCACAAGGAATCTTACAGCTTAAATATAAATACATAGATGGTTGCTATGCAGAAGGATTGTGTCTTACAGTAAATGACATCATAGTAACCACAAGGTAGGTGTAAATGAAACTGGGAACTTCTGGAAGGCTTTGCCTTTCAAATTGGACAGGGTGCTGAAGCCATGATGCAGGATGCTTTTGGCACAGGGTCCTTAGATTGCTTGAGCTGGACTCAGCTTGAGTGATTTAAGTCTTTTCAGTTGTGGATCTTCTGTCTCTGAAAGAAGGATTGGAATCTGGGTCCTCTCTGAATATGGGAGGAGGTTGATGTAGGTGAAGAAAGGGCAGGATACTTCTTCCAAAGGGGTAGATCCTTGGGCTCACATGCTTCAGGATGTGCTTTGTTGCTAGACTGCTGTTTAGCAATAAAACAGCTTTATTTACTTAACAGGAATTGACTGCTTGGTCACTTCAACTCTCCCTGCCAGCCCGGCCATTCTCCGCTCTACCCTCCCATCCAGTAATGACAGCTTTTCCTGATTGACCCCACAGGCTTACAAAAACCCTTTTTACTTAAACATGTATTGACCTCAGTCTTGCTGCCCAGTGAATTATGTCACAGCTGGCAATCTGAAAGTCATAAATCAGGCCTCGGACCTGCGGAGCTGTCTCCTGATGATACGGACCTGAGCCTTTATCGATGAAGGTTGTACCAGGTGCCTTCCTGTCTCTGACAACTCCTACCCTTTCCATGTTTTTTTCTACTGTCATTCCATAGACCCTCGGATTTTTTCCTTTCCTTTGATTTTTTCTTTCTTTCCTTTGCCTGTCTGTCTTTGCTGTGTATAAAAGTTCAGTACTTGCCTTGACCTACCCTTTTAACGAGAAAAAAAGGAAACTGTCAAACTTAACATCTTGGGCAATCTTAATTCATAGGTACTGTTAATTTTACCAGGCTTTCCTTCTTCTCTTCCTATTCGATCTTGTGTTGAGTTTTTGTTGTCGTTTTCCTTGATGTGATTCTTATGATCTGGACAAATGCACTGGACAAATGAGAAATTTAATGATACTGGAAATATTTCTCCTTTATTTTGTAAGGCAAAATAATTCCAATAGATTCCCCTAACATTCATCATCTTTTCCCCACGACTTGGGATGTACTTGCTTGTTGTCACTTTTGTGGATGAGTGGTGGGGAATAGTCCATGAAATATGAAGTGTCACCATATAAACTAAATCAACCCTTGTGTCCTTGTACAAGCATTGATTGAGCAGGAAGGAGGGAACTCGTTCCATGACATAGTTTGTAAAGGAAGATGTGAGTTGTGCTTGACTTAAATGGTAAAATTCCATGAGTTTCCATTATTCACTGTTCCTTTGGGGAGAAAGGGAGACATAGCTCGATCATCCTCTTCTAACAGACAAGAGCAAGGCTGAAGTACCTGCACATAGAATCGTAGAATAGTTAGGGTTGGAAAGGAGCTTAAGATCATCCAGTTCCAACCCCCCTGCCATGGGCAGGGACATCTCCTGCTAAACCGTGCCACACAAGGCTCTGTCCAACCCAGCCTTGAACACTGCCAGCAATGGAGCATTCACCTTGCATGAGTGGCATATCCAGTAAAGGAGGGATATTTGCTTTTCTTCATCTCCACACAATTTCTGTTTTTATTCTGTCTATGCAGAAATAAACTGATAACAAAGCTGGGAAATCAAAAGAGCTTCTTCTAGTACTTCTAGAGTTAATGGACATATGAGTTTGGTTACAGTCCCATCTCTTGTTTGAGATCTTGTCAGCCTCATTTCATACCTGTGGCACATTCCTTCAGTGTGCCATGCAAATTCCTCAACTCAGGAACCATTCTATGTCTTGTGTTCAGGATATGGTGCCTCTTTCTCTGTGTCCTGGCTACCTTTAGTAAATGCAGAAAGATCATTTTGATGATAGCTGCTAACAATATCCCTGACATCAGGGCCAGACCTGGCAGAGGTGAAATTAGTTCAGGGCTGAGGAGTATTGTTGGCTCCAAATGTCGCCAGTGAAGTTGTGAGGGCCCTCAGCACCTTGGTGGTGTTCAGTGCTATGGATGGAGATCAGGCGCTAAGATAGCAAGGTGATGAAAAGCCCTTTCAGCAATAGTGACCCATGGATAGAAGAAGATGCAGTGATCGTGTGTAGAAATAAATCCTTTTCATTCTGCTTTTGGTCTTCTCAGTTCATTAAATGTAAGAAATTTTCTTAATACAAGTTTCTTAAATCATCATTGAGCTTATGCCCTGCACTTTAAACAGCCTTTGTAAAATGATACTGAAAGAAACAGACTCATGCATTTATTTTAAAGACACTAGAATGGGCACTATCTTTATTTAGATTGAAATGCTGGCCTGTGATGTTTGTGATACAGTGTTGGTGGTACTGGCATGTGCAGCACTGCCCAGAGAGCGAAACTGGCCACAAACTCCATCTGCTTTTATGCTGGAGAGGATGTAAATGTGAACGACACAAAGGTTGGACTGGTGGGAGAAAAACTAGTAGATGGTGGATTATATTTCTCTTTTCCTCATGTAAATTGCAGGCACAACAATGATGTTTGTGAGTTTGATACTAGATTTTAAGGTAGATTGTGTCCCTTCAAAGAAAATACTCATACTCTACAAGATTGGAGGTACTGAGGTGCAATGAGGCCATGGCTCAGGGTTTATGGCATCCATCAAGACATAGAGTATGAGCTGTTCTATGACCTGGCTTTTATAAAGATCAAAGGGCTTAGAACTGTGGAGAATAAGATTTTCAAATCATCCAGGGGAGGCACCAAGTTGTCCGATGGGAGGAGGCTCTTTGAAGTGTGCAGATAAGAACCTTTCTAACCCTCAGCCATGTATAAAGCCATTTCCAGCCAGCACAGATGTGTCATCCAGTTGTGCTCACAGTGTCAAGGTAACTCATAGGAACAGAACAGCTGAGAGGATTCAGGGAATGAGCTGGCTGTAAATGGGACCAAAACCGAATGCTTAAAGAGGGTTGAAAGGACTGGGACAATTTGAAAATGGATGTACCGAGGGAGGTGGGAATTCTACATGTGAACACCTCCCTGTGCTCCAGGAGCAACAAAGCAAAGCACCTACTCTGGGGTGCTGGGAATAAGAAGTGTGCTCCTCCAGATATTACTCAACCTTATATCCGAGCATGGAGGAGCAGGTGAGAATGCTTATAAAGAGCTTCTGGGTGGGAAAAGTGTTAAGAGAGGCAGAAGACAGCAATATACCTCTTCTTTCTGGCCAAGAAGCTGAGCCAGTGCAGGGATAGGAGGAAGGAAGCAATTCACTGCCGCTGTAGGCCAGGAATAGCTTGCCACTGGTAGGAAAATAGCTGTAGAAGAAACCCTGTGTGGAGAAGCTCCTACTAAAGGCAGGGCAGCTGCACAGCACCACTTTTCAGGCTGCCCCAGAGCTCACCATCTAGCATGAACACTTACATGTTTGTTCATTCCCTTCTCAGATTCCTCAGACTGGTTGATGCTGGCAGCTGGGTTATCATGAGGCCTCAAGAAAAGACTTCTGCAATGTTCTTTATGTAAGCAAAAGCTGTTAGCACTGAAAATCTTCCCCAACATGGATTCTCCTCAGCTGGTAAGAAGAATTTCTGGTCACATTTATAGGAGTTTAAATGGTATCTAAACAAGATAAATATCCTTCATGTCCTGTCATCTTTGTGCTGATGAACTAAGAAACATTTACTTCCAGTAAATGACTTTTTAAGAGAAAACAGCTAAACAAGACAGAATAAGAATCAAGTTTCATGGCAGATGCTGTCGGATACATGTGTTTCCTTTATAAGAAGCTTGGTCTTTTGGGTGACAATAAGATAGTTACTGTCTTTAGCCAGCAGCTTGAAAGCTGAAGGTGAAAGCACAGAGGTCTTATACTCCATGTCCAGCCATTGAATGCCCTCACAGCAACATAATTCTTTCTTAAACCTTATCCTAATTGTGGCAGCATACACAGATGCTCTCTAGTAACTATGGTGCACAGGTTTGGTCAGAAATACTTTGATAGTCTCATTCCCATTGAAAAATGTCACTTTGGCAAAACTCAAAATGTTGAGGAAATCATAATGATTTGGCCCTTCTTTTGTCTTCAGGGGAATAATAGAGGAGAGCCTGATCGAGTTGAAGACATGGGATATATTTATGTGTTCTTTTTCTCTCCAAAGGACTTTTTGCTTGTTGCTTCTTCTTCTCGTAGTGGTTAGCTGTGTATGAGACATTTCCAATGTATTTTAGTGGGTCCAAAATGAAATTGTGGAGGGAATAGTGAGAATTTGGGTTTTTTCTCCAAAGCAAAACATAAGTAGCTAATGAAAGTTCAAAACTATGCACGAGCTGCAGCTTCCTTTCTTTTCCTCACCCCAACAGTGCAGTTACACACAGAGGTTGAGGTGTTCATAGCATACAAATACACTAGAAGTAGTATTGCAGAAGTAGTTCCCTGTTTCTCAACCAGGTTTTCTTTATTTACCCCAGGCTATTCAGGTTTCCTTTGCCATCCTTCTTCAAGCAACAATTTCCAAATACCAGAGCAGAGAGAACTATGTTGTCAACTATCCACTCACCAGCGTAATGAATAGGATCCCGCATTAATAGGCCCACAGGTATGATTCAGCAAGGAAATTACTGTGTCCCTGTATGCTTGCAATTGCAGGCTTTAAAACCAAAGCATGGAGACACACATAAGTTATTACGTTGTCATTTAATGTGGAGTCAGTCCAGTGTGAACCTTGAATGCCTGGAGCTGGTCCAGGTGAGTGGCAGGAACAAGGCTGAGGGTCCTAGTAAACACCACATCGTTTCTGGTATTTGCAGGGCATCTGCTTTGCTTGCCCTTGCAGTAGCTTTGTCTGGTCTGGAGAAGATCCTGGGTGACTGGTGGTTGTATTGCAGGCTGGCACATTTGGGGGTAAGCCATTCAGCTTGTCAGCGTGCTCCCAGGGGAAAAGCTGTGGTGAAAAAAAACTTGCTGTAGGCTTTGAAATCTGAACTGCAGCCAATTCCAGCTGAGGGATGTGCCCATTGCCTTTTTGCTGTGAAGTTGCCGTCTGAACAATGACACTGTTGTGTGGTTTGAACAGACAACAAGCAATGAAAAGGATAAGTGCGTGTCATATGTGTGACTGAGTAGATATCAGTTAGAAAGTAATCCAGGCCCTCAGCCTTTCCTCTAATGCTGCACCTCAAAATCCGCATTTAGAGGGGACACAAATGCATCCCAACTTTCCTTTTTTATTAGCAAAACCCTACACCATCTGGCCATGCTTCTCCTTTGAAAGCTATGCCTTCCTAAATAGTGCTGGGGACAAAAGAAGGAACGTAGCAGGAGAACAGGGAGGAGGATTTCCAAGACATGTGATTTTCCATAATGAAATAAAGTCTAAGAGGAGCTCATTAGCTTGTACCAACCAGTGAGATTCTGCTGCTAATACTCACTGCAAAACTTGTTTCCACAGGACCAGGCTTCCCAACCCAGAATCCAGCTGTGTTGTGCATGTGCTGCACAGCTCCCTCCAAGTCAAGTGAGCCACAGCACTGGGTAAGTGTTACTCCGTATTCATCCAAATTAGAGCATCTTGTCTTTTGTTCTCCATTTGTTGGGACAAACATCTCCTCTCTTGTTATTTCTTATTTACCACTCCTACAGATGAAGTCATTGCACTGAGGTCTTAGCTAGTTCATTCTGCGAAGTGCTTGAATAAAGACAGTGAATGGTGAGAGGAGGAGAGGGAGAGACTTGTAGTGCTGTGTCCCTTTTGCAGATGGGGACCTCTTCTCCATTCAATACAGAAAACAACCTCCTTGGCCATTATATTCTGTCACCAAATACCTGAAGCTCGGATGAGAAATGGTTGGTTTAAAGATCAATACTATTTATGAAAGAACTCCTGCTGCGCTTGGTTCTGCTCCTGCATAGCCATATTGCAAGGGAAGAACTTCTGTCTTCCCACCCAGAAATGTCAGTGCACCTCAGACATCTCAGATTTACTGTTGAGTGTGTTTTGCTTGGTCTCTTCATGCGGGCCCTCCCACAGATACTGCTCCAACAAGCTGAAATGCTGAGAGAGTGCCTGAAGCATTGAAATCCCATGAGGACAAAAGTATGGGCCAGACAAAGAGAGCATATCCAGGCATGGCAAAGACAGATAAAGCTCCAACAGAATTAGGTGGTTATCCAAACTTTCAGCTGCAAATTTAGAGTAACCCTGGCTTTTGGGCACCCACTTGAGAGGCATGAGGGCTGATATTCAGGATTCCCATGGCATCTGGGCATCTATGGCTCTTTGGGGTCTGGGTGTTGTGAAACTTGTGGCTTTATAGTGGCTATTGTATTGTTGTCATGTGTGAAAAGCAAGTTGACTAACAAACTTCAGGAATTTACATAAAATTATCATGCCCAAGCCCAACAGTCCTTTGAGTTTATCTAAGTAATGGGCCTTACATGGAGAGTGAGAAAATCCACAGTTAGGTTTGTGTTCCAATAAGGAATAGAAATCTTTTTAATCTGGGGCCAGGGAAGTGTAATTAATGAAATGGGTTGCATTACTCTAGAGCCGAGTCAGGTTAAAGTAAAACTACCACCAAGGGGCTGCTTACATTTCCCTATGGGCATAGATTTGGGATGAAGTGAACCAGCACCCTGCTTGAGGTGGCAGCTTGTTGTAACCCATTGTTGACCAGCGGGTAGAAATAGAGCAAAATTAGTAGTTTGTGTTTTCCCCAAAGAATAAGAAAATGTTCAGATAAATAAGTGTGTAACCCCATAAAGGAAGACACCAGTTTCTCCTCTTCACTCTGCTGTCCATCTATTGTATGGATGTGTCCATCTATTGTATGGATGTGGCAAGCCTCTTTTCTAATCCTATCTGTTACAGGCTACAGATATTTCCATCTGTCCAACACTGTAGTGTTGTAGGAAGCAATACAAATGCTATTTGCTATTTACTAGTAAGGAGTGCAGTGAAAAAGCTAGTGTTGCAAGATGAAGCATCCCTGTCAAGGCTACACCTCGTTCCAAGAGGCTGTCCATACCCATTTCCCCTGGGTTAGGAGTATGCTATTGCAATTCTTCATGAGATCTTTCTTACACAAGCTACAAACCTTGTAACATCTTTCACTCCCTTTGTCCAGACTAAGAGCAGATGTTGGGAGAGGATCCAGGCCTGTGTATTACACGTAGAAGAAGCCATATGTATAAATCCCCCTTCTTTCTACAGCTGTAACATACAGTGTATGCACCTTATTATCTGAGAGAGATCCAGAGAACAGGGAAAAGTATAGCATAACCAGAATAATACAGGGTCTTGGGAGATTTACCCCTGTCCAGAAAAGCTGGAAGAGTTCTATGTGGAAAGCCAGACTTGGGAGGAAAAGGACAGGGGTGAGTAAGGAGGAACCACTTTAAGTATAAAAATATCTGAAGGGAATAGGGAAGTGAGAGGTTTCAAGGCTATATGAGCTAGTGTCATATGCAAGGATAAGCGAGCTTTGATTTAGGCTAGAGACAAGCCAGCAGGCAAGGAATTTGCTCCAGACAGAGAGTCCTTCGTAGATCCTGCATGCTACTATAGCTAAGAATCATGTCAATAGTGTTTAAAGGGTGCTTCAGAGGAACTGGGAAGCAAAGACAAATAAGGTGGGTGGCTGAGGGAGGAATGGAAAGTCCAGTGGTTACTGAGTGAGGCTTGAGTGTGATGAAAATCCTGGCTGTGCTCCAGTACAAGATTTCCTATCACATTAATTATATTGCAACAGGCTCCAGGGCTTTCTGTGATACAGACTTTGTATATCAAAAACGCAGCACAGACATCGGTGGTGGGGGTAATAAGATGTGTTGTCTCCAAGCCTTCCACTAGGATGCCTTCAAAGATGAAGCCTGAGACTCTTCGGTGCTGTTGCCGTTGTGCACGTAGACAGAAAATGAATGATTTATGGGGAACAAGGAATAATCAGCTCTTAGAAATGTTGTGTTTCTCCCCAAAATGAACTCCATCTCCTTCTATTGCAATACAGATCCTCTTGGATAGCATTTTGTGACACTTAAAGGTATTATTTGAAAAGGTTTTGTTTTGAAAATATGGTTGGCTAAACCTAGATGAAGATACTGGGAATGTTGTGACACTGTCACTGTTTGGTGTGGGCAGAGCTCCTGGCTGGCAGGTATCTCATGGAATTGTGTCTTTTCAAAGCAACAGAAGGACAGCTGCCACTAGTGATCACAGTTTTCTACCACCTGGAGCCCCAAAACCTAAAAAGAGTTAAATGGCATCATCCATCAGATTTAATCCTTAGCCCTGATTTGCACTGAACCCCAAGTACCTACTGTATTCATTTCTTCTGTCTCAGCCCCAAGGATTGGCCTGAAACTGACACCAGCTGGCTTCTGTATTCTTGTGGACCTTGTTTTCCTTGTTGGGTAGTGATATCAGCTGATCTGAGGGATGCTGATGTAAACTGAAATAGCAGCCTTCACTCCTTGCTTTTGCAATGGGTAACTTGCTCTTTTCAGTTCTCCTAGCATGGGAATGGGACTGAAGTGAAGACTCTCTTTTTCCCTTCCAACAAAGAAGTTTTTCCCCTCCAACTGGGTGCAGTGGATGGCAAATGCCTTTGCAACTACTGAAGGGTAGAAAATCAGCATGAAAGTACAGGCTGTGAAGAAGAAGTAGCAGCAGATCTAATAGCCACCCTACTCTGGAAAAGGGTGTAATTCAATGTATGTAAGCCAGGGTTGCTTTACACCTAGAATGTGAAGACTGTAAGGCCTGGTTCTTACTAAGATGTAGCAATGATGTTGGGTTTTAAGCCTCATTTATCACTAACGTGTGGAGGTGTAAGTTGAGGAGGACAGAAAACCACCGGGGGAGCCCCATTTGTTGCAACTGCACCACTGTCATTCTCCTTTGTGGTAAAGGCGAAGACTAAAGCTTTCTGCTGGCCAAGGAATTCCTTAAATTGACTTAGGAGGCCAATTCCAGATACTGTTTTCTAAACAAAAGTGTATAAAGGAGACAAGAATTGGGTCCATTCTGGAGCAACCGCCTGCCCCTCTCAGCCTTGTGGCACATTAGCTATAGAGATATGGAGCATCCTCTGCTTCAGCCTTCTTTGGTATGGCCAGAGCAGAGTTAAGCCTCCTTTTCCCTCTCTCCCCTCCAAAAGTGCATTATGGGATTCACTTTTCTGCCTCTCCTTCCTCTCTCCCGAGCTGTGTGTTTGAAATGATATCTATTTCTCTTTGCGACAGCGCACTGTGACTGCTGCCTTGACATTCTCCCAAGCTGACATCCCGACCGGTATGACATTGATGCCTTTGGGCAGAAATCAGAGCCGGTTTGCTACATGCCTCTGCGTCCCTACGATGCCTGTAGTGCCTCTGAGAGCCCCCAGTGCCCTGCTGGGGAAATAGAGCGAGCACGTGGGCCCCAGATGAACTCCAAGAAGAGAGCAAGCATTATCTGCAATGATCCTGCTACGCATTCTCAGGTTTAAGTGTTCACATCGACATGGATTTTTCCTCCTTTTTGTCCTTTATTCTTTCCTTTCCTTTTTACCCTTGGTTGGTTTCCTGTTACTTCCCTGGTTGCAAAGTCCTTGGGGAGCTGGGTTTTCGTGAGCTGGAAAAGGAGCGCACAAGCGTCTGATCAGCCCTTATTAGTGTTGAGAAGGATCTAATAGTTCTTGGCTTCTGGGACCATTACCTGTCATTTAGTTTTATTAAGTCAGTGCTGAGAAAGTTTAAAATTAAAGGCTTTGTAAATTGGATTCCAGTTTGAAAGGGAGGTACCTACCGGGAAGTTAATGCCAAAACTTGCAGATGGGCCACTGGGAACAATACCAGACTTGAGCTGCTTTGACAAAGATCCTGTGCTGAGGTGTGGAAGGGAGGTAGTTTGTGGCAGAGCCTCGGGATATCCAGAGATCTTCAGCTGTGTGAACCGTTTAATCCCTTGCCAGGCTACTCGCGTTTGAATCTCCAGTTACTGTTTGAGAGTAGGGTGGTCTGCTGATTGAGTCATTACCCAGTGCTGTGAGTTCTGATTCAGCTGGAATGACACCAGGCAAGTCATTGCATCTCCTCATGGTTCATTTCCTGATTTATAAGGAGGAGGAGTCCATGTTGGTGTTACCTGTCACCTTTTTTAGGCAGTCAGCCCTCTGGGACAGGAACTGTCCTTGGCTCTTGTGCTTAAAACAAAAGCTCCAACTCATTTGAGTATTCAAGGCATAAATAAAGACCTTAGATTAGTCTGGAACAAAAAGCAAGCAAAATGAATGAGGCACCTAGTTAAGAGAAACATCTCATTCTTAGTGCTTGTAACACTGTAGTATTCTCTGCTTTTGAGACTTATCTTTGACTTAGCCATCCGAACGCACTTGCAAATGAGATACCCCCACTGTAATAGAGCAATCCAGCTAATTACGGTGTGACAAGGGAAGCTTAGGGGCCAATCCCAACAAAAGCTCCTGTCACTTCTGTTATCTCAGTTGAATAAAAGTCTCATGGTGACATTGCTCAATGAGAAGCAGCCTGAACCAGTGATTATAAGCACAGTCAGAATTCTTGGTTCTTGTGTCTCAATTTGTCTTTGACTGGAGAAGTCACCTGAGGTCAGAGTTTTAAGATTGCCTCCTGCCCATCCTTGCATTGTTAAATGCACAAATTGTGCTTACATGGCTTTACATGGAGATTTAAGGTTCACACTTTGTCTCTGAAAGGCAGAGTACAGTACTCCACCAAAGCACAGGGCTTAGCCAGCTAATAATAGATTGCGAAACTGAATGTCTCCCGAAGGCAGAACATATAAGGATGAAACAGTGATTCCCCTTAAAGTAATGGTTTCTTGGAAAAGTTTGCCTCTGGTTCTCCCTGTGCAGCTTGGCGTTTCCATCTCCCTGTGCTTTGCTGTTTTCCTCTGGTTTTAAAAGTGAACCCTTCAGGCTGGAAGGGACCATCCACCCTAACCATCTAGCCAAGCTTCAGATGTGAGCCCTCTCATTAAGGAAGGTTCATCTCTAAAAAGAACAAGGACTGGGAGCAAAATCTCACACCAAACACACAGCAAAAGATGGGTCTTTCTGCTTCTTTCCCCAGAGACCTTCCAAACCACACAGGCCGGAGGTGGGTTAATAAACCCAGGGGAAACTGAGATATGGAGGGGTAGATAAGAAGCGGCAATACTCATGCACTGCAGGCAACCTTGGATGCAGAATTCCTGGGAAGTGAGATTAAGCATACATTAGCTCCAGGCCTTTCTCCCTGTACCTCCATAGGAATAGCAGTTCCTTCAGCTAATTACATGTTCCCTTGAAGGAGGAGCAATGCCTCTCCCAAGTTTCTCTGCTAGCATCATGAGAGAACTGATCTGTGAGCTATTCAGTGGTTGCTCACATCACTCTTGTGTTTCCAGCCATGTGACTTGACCGCAAGTCTTTCAGAAGGTAATCTGGGGAGATGTGATCCAATGTAAAATGTTCCTAGATACTCCTGGAGCCATGATGTAATGAACCAAGGGTTTGTTCTTTAAATTCCACTTTGCTGAAAAACCACAGGCCCCAAAATATTGTCCCAGAGAAGCTGAGGAATTTTAAGAAGGAGGCTCAAGATCTTGTGCTGGGCTGAGCCAATTCATGCTGCCGTGCTAAGGTTGCTGACTAAGTCCCGTGTCGCTTAGTAAAGTCTGGACTGAACCTCTGATATGGACAGTAGTCTCTTCGCAGCATCCACTGCTTTGCTCCTGCTGCTGTGATGGAAGGTGTTGCCAAAGGAAAAGGCAGCACAACCAGGCCTGTGTTGTACCTCACTACTCCAAGTTTGTTGTCTGTTTGGAGCTTTGGTATTTGTTGTAATTGTGGCTCTTCCCTTTTTCTGTGGAGACAATTCCAGCCCCAAATCTTGCCTCAAAAGCCCTTTAGAAACATGGTTCCACATGCAAGAGTGTTTTCTTAGTGTCATCTGTGCTGTAGCTGGGAACACAGTTTGCAGTATCTCAGTGCTTTGAAAGACCTTTAAAACCATGTTTAGAGGGCCCGTGATTTCCTGAGCCATGTGTCTGTGAAAGTCATCCTGGCATATTTATATCTGCCAGACCAGGATGAGACTGTCCACGCTTTGATGCTTTGGATTTCAGTACCTGTTGAAATCCCCTGAACAAATGGTGCTATTAATTACGGGGCCTGGCTTTGATGAATGATGCATAGGGGACAACATTTCATTTTGTCTAAGGGGAGGTAAGTGGGATGGGGCATTTCTGAGTGTTCAGTGATGCAGGAGAGGTCCTGGGTGTTGCCTGATCAAGGGGAAGTTGCTTCCTCTCTCTAGAGTGCTGTAAAGTCAGTGTCAAGTCACTGTGGCATCTGGGTTATGTCACCTTCTGATGGGGCTACCTCTTTATACATCAGATTTGCTCAGACAGAAACCAATTCAGCTCTTTATCTAAAAAGCTTTTAGAATTAATCTAGTCCTAAATGGCTTTTGCCTGCCTGTGGGACTGTCCCAGGCCATTTTAACACCAAAGCAATGAATTTGGGATCAGATTCTTGTTCGGATAGGTGAGATGGGGTGTTCTCAGAGAAAGCCCCACAATGTGACCATTTGTTTCCCCACATCCTTTTGAAAGGGCAAAGAGGAGTCTTACAAAAGCTGCTTATATGACAGGATTATAAGAAATGCTTGTTCCTGAAACGGTGAATAAAACCTTTCTCCACAGCTTTGATTTAGTTGTGGAAAGTTGATTTCTTATTTGTGTGTATCATTATGTTTCTCTGCTGGGAGGTCGTGTCTGTGCCAAAAAGTTGAATTAATATTTGGGGTACCTGAAGGGTTTGCCTGTACAAACAGCGCTACTTGTCACTTCAGTCATCTGAGAGCATCTCTAGCTGGTTTCACAAAGGAGCTCAGGAGCAGGACTACAGGGTAGTAGGTTTGTGGGATACCAGCTGGTGTAAGTGGTGTGAAACAAGCCTATTCAAAAGGGACAGGAAAAGAAGGAATGTCATAAGACAGTGCTGTTGAAACTAGGGATATTGGAAAGAAAGTATTCACTCCTTTTTAAGCACCCAAAATGACAAGAAACAAATTGGGTTGCATGACGTTCTCCTGTGGCCAAGAGAAGACTTAAAAATCAATAATCACACCTTCTGTCTTTGCTAATTGAGTTTAAGTATTTACACTGTAGATGGTGACATGATTTAGTCTCCATATTCCAGTTTAGTGATTCACTTCAAGGTAATCTGAATCACACATTGGAAATTCCTATTTCTTATTCTGACTGTAAAGGTTTCCTAATGATAGTGGCTCAGATGAAGAGACCTATACTGTATCTATCTACCTTTGTCAGAATTAGACCCAAGGTGTCAGGGAAAGAGAGTGTCAGGATCCAGGAGCAGGAGATCTCACTGCAGTGATAGGGCAAAGCTTGTTCAGTGGTTGTGGAGGCACAGGGAAGAAGTAAGTTTGGGGAAGGCAGGTAGATGGCAGCTGGAGAAGCAAAGGCATATTTGAGCATGTAGAAGTTCAAGAGTGAAGGTCAAGTGAACATGAAGTGCACATAGGAGAGCAGAACTAGGAAAGGGTTTTCATATCTGTTCTAGTTTAGAACAAGCAAATGGCTATTCTAAACCAGAATAAGAAGTTCAGTCACCTCAGAATAAACTAGTGCTGATGGCATGTGGCTGTGAGATGCGAAACCAAAGCTGAAGTCTACCTTGTTTGGGTCATGGACTGGAACCAGAGTCTTCCGTGCTGGGTCTGAAGGTACTAACTCAGATACAATGGATGGTATGTGTAGCTTGCCTTTTTGGAAGCATTTGATTTTGTACACTTGATTAAATACTTGCACGTAGTGTGAAACTCCAGGTACCCCACATTACACCTGGTAACACCAAAACCAGAACGTGGAGTGCAGTGGCAGAAGAAATTCCTTGCAGGTCCTGAGAACATACCCTTTTGGAAACTCTTATATTCTTCTTAAGAGAAATTTCAGTTTAACTTAATTGACCTTTCCCAATGAAATTGCACTGAAAAATTCCCTGAACAGCTCTCATCAGGAGGCATTGGAGTCAGGAGGACCAGAAGAATCCTTCAAGTAAGAAGTTTAAGACAAATAAAAGGAAACGAATTGTGACACGAGTGGCTAAACCGATTGCAGAAGTCATTGACAAGGAATATAATGGCCAAAGGCACAAATATATTCAGGCAACATTTAAACGTGTAAATGGAGGGTGACTCCATCAATGGCAAAAATGACGGCTAAGTATAACAGGGAAAGATCAGTCATAGGAGGACCTGGGGTTTCTATTCTCCCTTAAGCAGCCTGCCCGTGCCTTCTGGTAGAGATCAGGTATTGAGCTAGATTGCTTTTTGCCCAGTATGGCATTTTTATTCTTGGTCTAAGTCCTTCTGCTTCTTGCCCTTGTGACAGTACTGGAAGATGACACTGGGTTTTGGTCACTCTAATGTGTATTCCTGCTTTTGTGCCCTTTCTGCAGACATTGACATGTAGGGTATGTCTGATGCAACTACGTGTTACGGTCAAACACCATTTCTACATGTAATAAGATAAAGAGGGTATTACCCCTGTGCCTTTGTGTCACAGATCATGCAATGGCCCAAACCAGTCTTGCTTTTCTTAGTGCTTTCCAGGTTCCCAAAATCTGGGCATAAACTCCAGAAGGGTGTTTTCCAAATAGCCTACAAAGCTGAGAATTAAAGACAAGTGTGAAACCTCTTCCAGCTCCCTCTGTCATCTGGCCATGCTCATGCCACGTGTCAGTGCAGACTGTTGAGACATCTGGAATGGGTTCATGTGAGTCCGTGGGGTCTGGATCATCTCGCGTGGGAAATCCCTCAGTACTCTGCTCATTTCAGTGACAGGCAGCTCATGCCTCAGCATGACAAACTAGAGACAGACCCTTTGCAAAGCATGATGGAGGAGGATGTTCTGATCCGGATTCAAAATTGTTCTCACAATAAGCTCATCTGACTGGTTTAGCCCTCCAGATGGGACAGGCTCTTACATCCAGCACAGGGATATGATGTGCAAACTTCTAGAAACCACTTGGTTGTTTGTTCAAGTCAAAACCTGCTCCCATCCTCCTCAGTTTTACATGTGTTTATTTCCAGTGATCCAGTTTCTGTGTGGCATTAACCACCACCACACTTGAGTCTTCCTGGATGAGGAGCCATTTTATACCTTCCAGCTGAAAGACACCCGACTTTGGTGAGTACACACCTGCAGTCTCCACCTGAGCAGGGCATTTAAAGATATTCTTGGCTTAAACTGGACCTAAGAGTGGGTGAAACTTGCACTGAGGTGGCACATGAAGTGAATGCCCTGTGAGAAAGTGTTTTAAAAGTAGAGAGAGTGTAAACTTGGAGGTACATTTTTATGTGGTTCTAGGGCAGCTCTCTGACTTCCTCACCTAATTTGCAAGTAATCTTGTCAGGACAAAGAGCCCATGCTAAGCCTGTGCTGTTGAGACTAGGTGGTTATCAGGACCTGCACTAGTGAACTTGAAGGTAGTTCTGGTATCTCTGGCATATAGAGGAGTCACTGTGGTACTGACTGCACTGCAGAGATATGCTTTTGTATTAAACAAAATACACACCAGAACCTCTCTTCTACAGAAACCTGGAATTAATGGTCTTCCTAGCTGGTTTCTTTCAGGCCATTTGTGCTACAGGGGTGAGTGTTGAAAATAAAGATTGAATCTGCAGCTCTGAACACCGTGAATTGCTTAATTCATCTTAATAGAGGTATTCACTCTGAACCTGAAAAGCTTTTAGTTGAGATTTAGCCTGTGGTTTGCTATTACAAATTGCTTGGTGGTAACATTGGTTTAAGACATTGTTGTCTTCTGGCCTCTTGTACTTGCTGCTGCGCTGGCACAACTGCTCCTGTGGTTGGGAACCAGATGGGAGGAGCCATCCAGCTTGAGGGGAAAAGGTTTAGTGTGTGTTTGTGTGTTTAAAGCAGGAAAAGTTTCTCTGTCTGGTTCAGCACCTGATCACACTGAGTTTTCCTGGAACAAATGAGTGGGAAGAGCACTTTGGCATGGAGGGAAATGAACGACAGAGGGTGAAAGGTGAGCACAGTTCCTGATTCTGGTAATGCCACGGTGCACTTTTTTATCTCACCATGATTTAGAACTGATCTCAATATGTGAAAAATGCTCAAATGCCTTTAAAATTGTTCATCTTAATTTTTGCCTTTCGGTGTCTTGGCAGACACTTTTAATCTATGTCCTTATCTCCCAGTCTCCAGCCACCTTCAAAGGTTTTCCAGCCTCCCATGTTTTGAAAGTGGGCCCTGCAGCCCATTGGTATTAAAAAAGTGTGAATGAATAAAATCACTGGGGTTGAATGACAGTGTAAGTATCAGTTGTCACTGCAAGGAATGTTTACTTCAGTTCCATAATGAGTTCATTGAGAAAGAACCCCTTTTAATATAAAGGAAAGCAGGGCTTCTGCAGTGATATTCTCCTATTGAGCAGATCTCATCATTTAAATACATTATAGAATGTAAAGATCATTTGCTATATACCTCATCAAACCACCTGAATCCAGAGTTACCACGAGAATATGGTGAGGTGCCTGGGAAAACAGGCAAAATCCATAAAAAGAACAGACTTTCAAGGCACTAGAAAGTGGGAAATTAATCCCATTGAAAGTTTGCCACCCCAGCAATGGAGTTGTCTGATAAAGAAATTCCCTGTAAACATCAAAAAACCCAAGCAAACCCAGAACAGCAGAATACCCAAATGATGAAAGAAATGCTTGCTTTGTTTAAGGAATTATGGTGCTTTTGGTGAAGTTTCCATTTGCAAATTTGAGTTGTATTTAACAGGATAAACTTTGTGTCTCCAGAACCTCTCTGCATCCACTGAACAAAACTCATATACCATAGCTGAAAGTGAAACTTAACAAAATCTGCTTGGCTATAAACAGCCATATATCCAAATATTGTAGTGACACAAGTTCAAATCTCAAATCTGGCCATTGATTAACATGGCTCGTTAATGGAACTGCTAAGCCCCAAAGTGTGGAGTTTATTACTGGGTTCACTGGCAACTCATGCTTGTAGCCTGTATATGACAGGTTGGGAACCCCTTTTCCTTCTCCGTCCTTTTATGCATTCCCCAATCCTGTAAAAAGTAAAGAGAGGAAGAGGGAGGGGAATTTCTTCTTGGATTTCTTTGTAACGACATGCAGACAGAAGCAGCTCAAGGGAATCCTGCACAGCAGAGGTTAATGTGACCCACATATAATTGTGTGAAAAGATGCCACTCTGCGCCTTTGTCAAAGAGGCTTCTTGTTACAACCCAAGCTATCTCGTCCCCAGCCCCTTCAGCAAAGCACAGTATTCTTGCATTAAATCACCACTGCCCTCTTGCCAGCTGCTTAGAGTTTGCACATTATACAGAGGAGATAGAGAATAGATATTTATATATTTTAAAATGTGACAGATTGTCTTGTAACATATGCAGCAGTGCCTTGAAATGAACTACGTGCATGTGATGGCCGAGCCAGCAGACCCTGTGTGTGTGTGTGTGTGTGTGCTTTGTGTTTTATTCCTGCTGTTGGAAATTTGAGAGGCTGAGACATTCGAGCTTTTCATGTTGCTTCTCTCTGAAATATTCATGACGAGTTGGCGACCTTGATTCTTTGATACCTGCCATTTATTTATGTGCCACTGACGATAACTGCTGCTAAGTACATATGTCAGTGACATGGTTGAGTGAGTTGGATGATAAGGGGAAGGAGGGCATCTGAGGGATGTGTGTGCTGGAATAAGATTACTTTATAAACTCCGAGGGCATTTTAGGGGAGTGTCATGCCATCTTATTCATCCCACTTTGGTTTTCTGACTAAAGCCTGCTTTCATTGCTTCTTCTCCAGCTTTTTCTTCCAACTTGGAAATCTGCTATTTCACTGCTGTTTTTCTTAAAGATGATCATTGGCTCATTACCAAGTGAATTGCTAATGCATTAGTTATGCTTACATTAAAGGAAAAGAGATGCGAGTCTGAGGAGACCCAAGGAACTCTTCTCAAGTGAGACACAGCTCCTCTTTGAAATGGATTCCAGGGAGTTGGTTAGATGATATGGAGCATTTTGGTACTCTGGAAAGGCAAGGAAAGATGAAGATAGAGCAAAGGAAAATGAAAACAAGAGTATTAAGCAGGAAAGCACTAGTATCACCTCGTAAATGTGAAATTTAAGCAGGCGAATCTTGTTGCTTTTGAGTAATACCATTATCTGGAAGAATGCGGTAACCTGCAAGGCACCAAACATAAGGTATTGAATGTGGGAGTCAATATGTTGACAGGAGGGGTTAGAGAAGTGATGAAGTAATAGAATGTGTGGGGAAAGAGCTCCTGAGTGAAATTAAATGAAGTCCAACATGAACCAGTTTTTGCTGTGGTTGTCAAAATGTAAAGACATAGAGAATTAAAGAGAAACTGCTGGATCAAATGTGGTTCCTTTTGGCTGCAAGTTATTCTGTAGGCTTTTGGAAGCATAACTGGTGTCAGGACGTGGGTTCAACCTACTTTAGCTAAAGTTTTGTAGCTGAAGAATGTGACCAGGAGCCCATTGTCCTGACTAACTTGCTGTAGGTGCCTGTGCTTTCTGCAGTGGTGATCTAGGAAGTGAGTGGTGGTGCTTTCCTGACTCAGATACCCTGGTTTAAGGTCCCTTCTAACCCAAACAATTCTGTGAGCGTACGAGTTCAAGCTGGACTTTGGATGGGAACTGGAATGATCAGATGGAGGAGTCTTTGGTCCCCTAGTGCTGAATTCTGAAGAAAGGACTCTAAATGGGTAGATATACTGACAGAGTCCTTCTTCACCTAAACTGTGAAGTGAGGGAAGCCAGATCAAGGGAGATGATGGAGCAGAACCTCTCCCATGGATTCTCTTTTCACTGTATTTCATACAAAAAACACAGCACTGTCTCTCTTGGAGGTTGACATTTGGAAGTCACACTGAGCAATGTACATTCTGCTGAAGAGAATTGGCTTCTCTGTAAGCCAATTTGGGGGGAAAGGAAGAGAACACAAGGGTGGAATTTAAAAGGCCGAAGAGGCTTCTGCGTATGCTTCTTGAACTGCAGACGTTCTAGAGAGGCAGGAGAGAAGGTGGCTTAGGGAATGCAGCTGAGTCCAGAGAGGCATTTATTTAAGATTGATATCAAACCTTGGGATTGTGAGTGGGAGGTTTTTTGAGGAAGAAACAGGATGCTGCCAGGAGGGAGGGAGGCTGATTTATTAGGAGAGGTCAGTAGCAGGAAGTCACTGGAGATACACAGTGGTCTAAAACACAGGCCAAGGAACCCGAGCGAGGACACTGGTTTATGCTCTGAGATTCTGGCTGCTGAAAATAAGGCCAACAAAGTGGCTGGGTGGTCTAATTTAGGGTCATCCTTGGTGGTCCTGCATAGATGTGTTGTGGTTGGCTTTCTTGTCCTTGCGTGTGTCTGTGCACAAGGACTGGTCCTGCTCTGGGGGCTGTAAGGCAGGCTTGTACCATTAAAAAGAAAATCACTGCACTTGCAAGGGAGATTTAAGACCTTTCTTAGGGCAAGAAGTCATTTGGTGTTTGCACAGATAATTGTGCACATGGGGGCATGAAGTAGTCATATTTATCATTAGGCTCCCCTCCCTGTGATAGGAAAATTCCCTGGGACACAAGAAATGAAAAGACTGGCAAGAGAAGAGGAGTCACGGCCGGGAATGACCTTTCAGGCCATAAACAGGATTGGAAAGTTCTGCTGGATGGAAAGCTTAACTAGCTGTCAATCTGCAGTCTGCAGCTCAATGTCAATGTAATGGCCCATTTATCTTGAGGAGGACTACTGCAGGCATCAGTGCTTTTTGATACTGATGGCTATAAATAAATTCTTGATTATTAGGCACAGCCACCTTCTGTCTAACCCACTTCTGAGTGCCATTTGTGTGTATTTTGCTGTCCTGTTTTCTGAGCTGGTCAAAACCAGGTCAGGAACAGTTGTCCTTCCTGAGAAGGAAGATGCTGTCAGACAGCCTTCAAGTCAAGCAGGCATGAGTGTGGAAGAAGGGGTTTAGGCTCCCTGGGAAATGCAGCTTTGGAGTGAATGGGAGGATGACTTTTGACTTCAGATGGCCTTAAATGACTTCCCAAAGGTCACACAGATCATCTTTTGCTTGAGTGAAGGACTAAGTTCATATCTTCTTCGAAGGGACAGATATCTCAACAGTGCTCCAGTATCCCTGTTCAGCTTCCCATTATTGCAGACTTGTCTGTGTTGTGGTTTTATTCCGTGCATTTAAACCCTGCTGCTGTGCTTTCGTTTCTTTCTGCAGCTATTTTGGCTGTCTCTGCTGATAATTGCCCAGATTAGATCTACACAAGAGGGTAACATCTGAGCTTTTAGTGCTGTCCTTTTATCTAATGTCCTCCAGCTCGTGGTCCTGTTGTCCCTGCACAGCTTGGTATGTGGTGATGTTCACCCTCCTGCTTACACTCAGTGTAATGATTTATCATGTGTTATCAGGAGGACTCTGTACAGTGTCCAGGGACAATGTTTTCTTCCATCTGTTTCCAAGCTGGTGGAACACCCTTCCATATGGTTTTCACATGTGCTTCTTCTAGTACCTCCTCTCTATTTTTTCCCCCTGCATTCATCATTATGCAGTTCGTCTTACAAGTACACTTTGTTTCACTTTATAAATTAGTCACATGCATGAATTAAAACTTCAGCAAATGTGGATATTTCTTAAATGACAGAGATTCACAGCTGGGTGAATCTATCTTCTGGAAGAAATATCCAGTCCCACTGCTGCAGTGTTTCACACCACTCTTCAAGCAGATATTAGCCTTATGGCTTGTTCTGGAAGAATCTGATCTTCTAACATGCACAAGTCTTATGGTTCTGTTCCGTATTACGAAGATGCTGATTGCAGTTATAGGTTCATGCCGTGGGCAGAACAGAGCAGGGCATAAACTCCAGAAGTGTGTTTTCCAAAAGACCATGAGAACATGGGTTTATGTAAATCATCTCAAGACACAGACAGTGATTCACAATGTCTTTATATCGGGCACTCAAGAAACAAACAACTTCATCATTTGGTGAGGCCCTGGAGCAGGTTGCCCAAAGAAGTGGTGAATGATCCATCCCCGGCAGTGTTCAAGGCCAGGTTGGATAGAGCTTTGGGTGACATGGTTTAGTGTGAGGTGTCCCTGCCCATGGCAGAGGGTTTGGAACTGGATGATCTTAAAGTCCTTTCCAACTCAAACCATTCTATAATTCTATGATCTCAGCAGTCTTCTGAGTGATCCAGCCTGCAAAAAGGCTCCTCTGTCAGAACCACTTGCTGCTGGATTTGCTGGTCTTTGCAGATAAGTTTTCCTCTGTGGTCTTTGTTGATTTTATGTTGTTAGACCTGGTAACACACTTTTATCTTATCTGGCTTTTTCTCTTCTTTGCTCTCCATGGTGTTTGCTATTCCAGAATAAACATGCCGACCGCCTGCCCCTGGAGGCCAGTGCACCATGTTCCTCCCCCCGGAGCAGGCAAATATTTGCACCACAGCAGGCTCTGAGCCCCGAGACGTGAGCAGCGACACGGGGAGGTGCAACAGAGGGCAGGGGTGGAAGGCTGGAGGGTGTGAAACTTGCACACAGCAGCCGGGGCAGTTGGCTTGGAGCATTTAGCAGCAAGCAGTCGCCTTCAGAGCAACAGGGAAAAGCGGACTTGGCTTTGGGGGTGTAGGTGGAAATGGGCATAGCTCTGAGTAGTGAGGTCTGTGTGTGACACTGACTTCAGTCAGTGAATGTATGTGTGTAGCAGGTTCACAGGAATCTGTTAAGTGCCATTTTCTGTCTTTATCCATCTTGCTTTCAGGCCCCTGTGTTTCAAAGTAGCTCATACACTATGTGTGTAGTGTGTGTGAACATATTGGTGTACAGGGATGGATATGCTGTAAGTGTGAATTGGGATAACACTTCGTGTTGAGTTTTCTGCCCTTGCAGATGCACCTTGTGTCTGTTGAGGATCCTAACCTTATCCCTTTGCAGAAGCATAGAACCACAAACTGGTTTGGCTTGGAAGGGACCTTAAAGCTCATCCACTTCCAACCCCCTGCCATGGGCAGGGACACCTTCCACTAGAGCAGGTTACTCCAAGCCCCATCCAATCTGGCCTGGTTGGGATAATGGAGGAATTCTTGTTGGGATGATGATCCCTTGAAGGGATGATGGAGCCAGAAGAATATTCAAGGTG
Organism: Psilopsiagon aymara; assembly: GCA_024733675.1. NCBI lineage: Eukaryota > Metazoa > Chordata > Aves > Psittaciformes > Psittacidae > Psilopsiagon > Psilopsiagon aymara. The sequence continues at coordinate 25,375 of JANRGW010034367.1, read as the reverse complement.
GGTAGTGTCTTTAGGGCTTTCTGTCCCATTTAGTTTCCCAGTGGTTAAGAATCATGCTTTCCTTAGTGTTGCAAGAGGACACTCTTCTATTTGAATCCTTTTCCCCACTTTCAGAAGCTGTTTTGTCTTCAGAAAACCCCACATCTGAGGTGTCTGGTGTCTTAGAGCTGGTTCTTATTGAAGAGTTATGTAAAATATCACCCCTATTTTATGCCCCATTTATAAACAGATCTTAGGCAGCTTAAGGTGATGGTGCACGTCCGAAGAGAAGTAAGTCATTGCTAGAGCTAGTGCAGATGTCACAACATGGGCATGTTAAGCAGTAATTTTGTAAACTGTTGAGGCCAACATAAGCCAGCATTCTCACTAGAAACAGATATTTTCCCTTTTCCCCCTTTCTTTAGCTTCTTCTTTTCCATGCTTTCTCCTCCCTTGATAGCACAGATGTTCTTAGAGCCTCATGATGGAAGCCACCAACAATCTCAGAAAGGAGTTATGGTTGGGTTTACCATAGATCTATTCCTGAATTCACTTCCTCATAGAAAGCACATTTGTGCAACTGCGCTGTTCCTCGTGGTGGTGTCACTCCTCACCCATGAGGATATAGAGGAGGAGAAACAGGAGAAAGAGGAGGGTAGGTACTGCCCTTAAGGGCACCTTTCACTGTCTCCCTTGTTGACTTCCCTCATGTCCTCCCACCTCTCTCACCTCACTTGGCTGCTTTGATTCGAGCCACCGCTGGGTTAGCCAAGTGGGTTTCTTTCTGTTGGTTTTGGGGGTTTCTTATTTGCTCACCGCTGCCTTTTTCCAGTTTGAAGTTTGCCGCCTTCTGCCCTCCGGGCCAGTGACCCTTCTGTGAGCTGTCGGGCCATGCGGTGCACTGTGTGTTATCATCAGCGGGGCTCTTTCATTTCCAGCTGGGGCTTTTGGTCTGGATTGGATCCATCGTGCCAGCAGCTCTGATTGATGGCCTTATTGACAATCAGGTTGACCCTTGTTCGGCAGGCTGACATGCTCCGTATTTCACGGGCCGGCGTTTGATGTCTATCAAAGAGGTGGTCAGGTCATCAGAACAGCCAATTAAAACGATAAAGAGGGAGGAGTGGAAGATGAGGCTTTAACTCTTTCCAGCCCATCATACACATCTTTATAAAGTGAAGGGCTTTTTTCCTGTCAAAACAAGGGCGGGGAGGGAGGGAAAAACCAAGACTCATCTGTCTGAGATTTATCTGTGAGAACTCTTTAAAAATTGAGTAAGCAGAGCTCAGGAAAGAACTCACTGTCTATCTAGTTATCAGTTACTTAGAGTCTGGATCAATTGCCTTCCTTTCAATGTTTGCATCTGTTCTGTTTGTGAACAGCATATTCTAAGGGAGACGGTGAGATTCAACATAGCTTAATGAATATATAATGATACATCTTGAACTCAGACACTGCTTAGAAGACAAGAATTTTGTATCATCCTTGTTGTTACCTGAAAAGGAGAAGGATGCTCCCATTACAGTTGCTGGTAGCTGACAGCTGGCAGAAGGTGATAAATTTAGGAGTTATTTAGCATCAGCTTCTGAATACTGGTATCAGAACATGTTCTTCACATGACGAACCTAATGAGGGAGAAGGAATTAAGAGGACCACTGGGATCAGGGTTAATAAAAGGTCTATCATTTGTCAGTAGCTGGTGTTCGTATCAGTGCAGTTGCTTCAGTGTTAATTTGGGGGCTGTGTTTTAAGATAATGCAGCCTTTCCTAAGGTGCCAGGAAAAAACACACTTGATCCCAGACTTTCTTCCTGATGAGCTTTAATCTGCATTTGCAGTGAAGTTTCCAGGTATCAGTTTTAGTGGAAATGCTATCAAAATAAAGCTTGGACCAGGGTTAAGGTAAGGTTACTTTTCGAACAGTTCGCCAGATTGAGACACAAACTTTCAGGGTGGCTTTATCTGTGTTGTACTCCGGTTTCCAGCCTGTAAAAGGGGTAGAACTACCTTCTTTTCCCAAAAACATTAAAGTCTAGGAAACACAGTAATGCCAAGAGCTCTCTTGGTGTCTGAATAAGAGAAGAAAATCTCCCTATCCACTACAGAAGATACCATGCTATACTTGCAGCGCAGCAAAAGATCTCAAACATCTTCCTTCACCTGCTTGTACTTGTTCAGTTTTTGCTTGAATAATCTAACTAATGCAAAGGCATCGAATCCATTTTCTGATTGTTGGGTAAATGATGGTTAAGTGTCAGGAGATTTACTTAATTGTCTGGCTATTAAAGAAGAAAGTAAAGGTAGGTCTGCTGGGTGAAAGCTTTTATGCTTTTAAATGAGGTATTGCTGTGATTAGAGTTTAAACAGCAATGATTTCCTCAAAAATGCTTTGGCAATCATCACTGGCTTGTTTGATTGTCCACATAACTGTACCACCCTTGCTGCCAAGAAACTCGTCTGAACCACCAATGATAATAATAGCTATTTTTTCCATTAAGTGTGCAGCAGATGTAATATTCAGGGACAGGAACATCTTCATTAGGCAGTACGGAAAGTGAACACATTGTTCACAAACCAGCTTCAAGAATAATGGACTAGAGAGACTTGAGAGGTGAGGGATGGAGGTTGTGGGGGTGGGAAAGGGGTTTAAAGCTTCATGAACCACATACAGAGAGGATTTTAGTGGGATATGGGCAATTGACTCCCTTAAGTGTCTTTGAAGAGGCTGGTCTAGAGGTGGAGAAACTCTAGATGACTCACTGTAATACTGCTTAGTCTCATCACAGTGTCTCAGTGATCATTTTACTCTCTTCTATTTCTTTAATTAAAAAAGCCAAGAATACAAAGCTAATTCATCTGGCATAATTGGAACAACAGGCCGATGATGGCAGGTTTCTGAGGGGAGTTGATGCAGGTGAGAAAGCAGCTGTCCTTCACAGTACCTGGATGCCCCAGAGACAGCACAAAATCCTAAACAATTCCAAAGTGCAAACAAACCAAACCTTTTCCTTATGATTTTTCTTTCCCATGGGAAATCTGTTTCCCAAGTGAATGCCTCTTTCCTGCTAGCTCTTGCCCCAGGAATCTGTCCTGTGCTGGGAGTGCAGCTCAAGGTGAGTCTTTGCCAGGGCATCTGTTCCTTGGGGGCCTCTAGAAGAACACCAGTACCCAATGACAAAGAAAGGTATTCCTCTGTGTCCTTCTTCACGCCTTTCTTAATTTCACATTCGCTAATACATTTAGGCACCAGGAACTACTTGTTCCAGGTGTCATGCATGTGCAGGATTAAGGCTGACACTTGCCCTGAGACTCCAGCAGGAATATTAGTTTCCCATTTCTCATTGCCACCCCCTGCCTGGGAAATCACCAGCAGAGCGAACAACGAGATCCAGTTTGTGTCTCTGCCAGCACACTACACCAGCAAGAGAGGGCTTTCTGTGAGCAAGGCTAAGCTGCTTTTTCCTCCTCCCTGCCCTCATCAGTCCTAAGTGCCATTTAGCAATGTTAGCTGCCTGCTCCTCTCAGTTGGACACCGATTACTCGCTGCTGGAGAGCTGTCAGTAAGGGGAAAGCCATACACCGTGGTGGGAAGTAATCTCACCCAGCAGGAGGGCACCTCTTTCCAGCCAAAACAACGTGACTTTGACAGCCTTGATGTATTGATTATCTTCTTGGTGCAGAAATGCTGCCACAGCAGGGCTGGGGGGAGGATGCTACTGGAGACCTGGAAGAGAAAGCAAGGAGTACAAAGTGCCAAGGAATTGTCTGCAGACAACTGATGGCAGGGTGCAGGAATGCATACAGAGAAAGATGGGTACAAAGGGAAGGAAAAGACTGTTGTAAAAAGACAACTCCCTTTATTCATGCGCTTCACCCGTCTCCTGGACTCAAAGGCTAAGAAAAAGCAAAGAGAAGTGAAAAAATAGCTTACAACCCAGATGGGCCATGGTATCCCTGCCAGGCTGAGCCATCTGAAGAGTGGGTTTAGAGATTTATCACCTTGGCGAGGAACATGAATCACAGGCTCTTGTGTTCCTTGCCCTTCTGGACTTTCTCCCCTTTGGGTTTACACTGTGAGCTGGAAGGGTTTCACACAAGTGCTATCTGTCAGGTGGGTTTTACCAGCCCCAGTCTGGGTCCATGAATCATATTTTGACTGTAAGAGACAGTAGTCAGGATCTTTCAGGGCCAGAATTATGTGCCAGTCCATAGATTTCATGCAATTGAAGCTCAGCATAGTTCCTTGGTTTGAACTCCTGGGTAGCAATGAGGGTTGTTCAGGAGCCTATGGTAGGCAGTGAATCTGGCTGTTGGGACAGGCAACCCATTTCTTCTACACTGCTATTCCAAGAGTAAAATCCACTTAAAGAGATCTAGTAACCTCTCTAAAGTCCTCTGGCTATGTGCAGGTGTCTTCTCTTGGCAGCAATTAAGTAAATCCTGCCAGAACCTGTGTGCACCAATAGAGCCAGTAAGACCTTATTGCCCTGACCAGCCCCACCTGGGCCCCCAGCCTCTGCTCATTGGTCCAGGAGCTGTTTCTAAGCTCAGTCCGTCAGCTTTGTTCTTTTTTATAAGCATGATTCTGGCTGTGATTTCTCCCTTTGTGTCTTTGTGGAGGATCCAGTTTGAGTAGTTTCATGGTGGAGCTCACACCCTATGGTTCTGCAACTGGGGAGTGTTATCTGGTTGTCTCTGTTGGTTTGAGAAGAAGAAGAAAAGAAGCCAACCTGTGCTGATAAGGGAACTCTTTATTGTTCTCAGTCTGTATGTAACATTGCAAGTGGAAGGATACAAGTGATTTCAGAGACTCCTTAAAGGATGAGAAAAGCTTTTCCTGTATCATGAGGAAAACCTAATGTGGGGTGAGGTTGACTTTACAGAAGTCTCCTACTGAAATAAACTGCCTGCTCAAAGCCACCTTTGCCATGAGGATCCCAGAGAAACGGGAGTGACCAAAAGAGATGGGAGGAAAGGCATGACCTGCTCCTAACTGTAAGTGAACTTTACGTGTGGTTGGGAATATGGTGTAAGAAGAAATGTGTGTAGTGAGTAGCAGGATTGCAGGATGGTACCTCATCGGAGGGGTGTTGGTGCTTCCCTGCTGGGTTGGGGGGTGGACATGTTAAGAACCAGAGTGTTAAGCTGGCTCTTTGAGAACTTTCTCTCCAGAAGAATGTTGAAGCTTCGTAACTTGTAAGTATTGAGATATGCAGACCTGGTTCTGTTGGATTGTGGCTGAAGAGAGGGTGCACAGGGAGCTGTTTTGTATATGTTGAGCTTTGATTTTTGTTGCTTTGAACTTGGCTGTTTCCTTTGCCTTCTGGCCAAATGTGGAGTGTGGACCAAGTGGGGTTTTGGCTGAAGAGAAGCCAAATATGCTGATGCCTGTATGTAGTAGTTCTCAAATGCTACTTTAAAGTGATGAGGTTCTTTTGGTGGTTCACCACACATGTTCAGGTGGAGAGCTGATTATGATCCTGCTTAGACTGAATAGCAATAATTGTGCTAATTGCGGTACCGCAAACAACCAGTTTTGTGTTTTCTGTGTCTCTAGTTCTTTCTCCTTAACTAAGCATATTAGTTTCAGTGCTGGGATCTCTATGACAATAAAACAATTACTGTTATTGTTACAGCTTTTGGAACAGGCTGTTTAATAAACGTTATTGTTCAGTGTGATGTGGCATGAACATGTGGATTGTTGCAGTGCCACTGAGGGCTCTTCATGCAAGTGAACCTTGATGCGGAAGAGGCTGTCTGTGTCGCTAAGGGCTTTCTAGATGCTTTGCTGCCATTGATTTCCTGTGCATCATGAGCATTGTCCATGCATACTGTGTAAGAGCTCATGTAGCTGCTCCTTAACACCTTCCTACATGCATTTTCATGTATGCTTCTGTCCTTACTAGTGCACTCTGTGTGGCAGAAGGATCTTGTGTTGCTTTCTCCCTTCTGCATGACCCAAGTTTCTAAGGGGCTTCCCCAGTTATTGATTATTCCAGCTGTAATGGCATGCTTTGGATAGCTGAAGTGTGGTATGTCACAGTACTCAGATGGCGTTTGTAGTATGAACTCTGCAACCCCCTGCAAAGTACCTCCTCCTCTTCTGTTTCAGTCTTTAGGGGGCATGCTGTGCTGTGCTGTCCATCTTGGGGCTTTGTATCATCTGCAGAAGTGAACTGTTTGGCAGCAGCATTGGGTTCCTCCTTTAATTATTTGACTGTTATTTTAAGGGGGTAAAAACTGTAGTAAGGGTAAAGTGTGATACTGTGTTAGCTTATTAAAAATGTTTGGCTTTTAATTTAGATTGATGCTGAATATTGGAAAGGAGTGGATAACACAGTGCTTTGCATTAAGAGGGGGCATCTGCATAAACTTCCTGCTCATAATAAAATAGCCTTCAAGAGGAGGAAAGCTTTACCTGTTTCCTCAGGGTGGTGAGGTGCTGGCTTGCTGTGCTAGCTGCCTCTGGAAGGCTGCTCCACAGCCAGATTGTTTTCATTGGAAGCACTTTGTCACTGTTGTGATCCCTGCTGGGCTTTGTGACCCTTGGAAAAGCATCTGCATTGGCATAGCTCTTGGTGAGGGATGCAGGACTGCTTCACCCTAACTGTGACTTCACCAGTTCCCATCACCTTGGTTATGGCAGAGAGGCACAAGTTCAGGTAGGAAATATGCTGTGGTTTACTCCTGTAGCTGTTACATCCATAAATTAAGGGTTTGTTTCCCTCTCACAGCCCTTTTAAGCTGCCAGCTCAGTACCTTCATAACCTCTGAAGTCAGCCAAATGTAAGGAGTAACTCTTTGCTAAGCACAGGTTTTCCTGTGCGTGTCCAACTTTGACCCAAGTGTTGGCTTTGTGCTGCTCTGGTTTGCTCCTTCTCTGATGTGATCAAGTGCAAGCATGCCCTTCCTTATGCACCCCTGTGCTCCAGGCAGCTGCACCATGTGCTGCTGTTAATAGCTTGTCCAGTCCTGCAGCTCATGTGAGCGTGCACACAGTGCTCCCAAGTCCATGCTGTTGGTTTCCTGTCGTATTTCATGGCTCTTGATGGCAGCCCAGCTGAGGAGTTATGAAATTCATATCCTCTCTGCCTAGGGGAAAATGGCAAGTGGAAGATTTAATATCCCAGAGGGTTAGTGTAGGAAGTTGTACCAGAGGGAAGAAGGTGGGGGTTAAAGCTTCAGGTCCTTCGCAAATCTATGCAAGTCAAGGTTGCCAAAGGTTGGAAAGCTGTGAATTAAACCAGCTGAACTGCATGCATGGCACAGTGTTGTAGCACTTTTCCTGAAATCCCTTTCCCATCAGTAATTCTAGGACTTAATTTGGGAGGAAATGGCCTTCTTTCAGTTGGTGACAAATTTCACTTGACAATATGGAACACTTTGCCATCAAGAAAGACAATCCTATGCTGAAATCTGTCGTTGATTTGTCTGTGTTGCTTTGGGGTCATACATTAGGATCAGGTCTTGGTATCTGCAGCAAACATTGCATATTGGGACTGGGGGGGCTGCATTTAACCTCTCTATACATGCTTTGGATGAAAGCCTGCACTCTGTGTTGGCTGATGACATAAGGTGATCTCCAGGTCCTTCAAAGATGACCTGGAGATCCTTCAAAGACATTTCAGTGCTCAAGCTATTCCTTACAGTGAAAGGGGCTAAGGGCATGGATTAAGATATGATGCAAACTTCTAGCATGTGCTCAAAAGGCAATAAATGCAGCAGAAGTCACACATCAGTATCAATTTGTATCAGTAGCAAAGTACATTATGAGGACTGCCTAGGCACCCTAGCATGGCTTGCATCCCAATAGAAATCACTAGGCTGTGTTTAAGTAAGGTGTGAGGCAGGAGTCACACAGAGTAGAGGGAAATGAGAACTTAAAGAGTGTCTTTAATCTTTGAGTCTAGAGCAATGGCACAACTTTGGCAGCAGGTCATCTTGAGGCATGGTGGCAAGAAGCCTCCTTAGGGCAAGCAGGAGAGGTGATGGAGTGGTACTACTGTTTCAAGGCCCGGTTGGACAGAGCCTTAGGCAACATGGTCTAGTGTGAGGTGTCCCTGCCCATGGCAGGGGTTGGAACTGGATGACGTTAAGGTCCTTTCGAATCTAAACCATTCCATGACTCCATGAAGGTGCTGACCTGCCCCAGGGAGAGTGCTGGGCTGGGAGTTCCCAGGGAGCAGAGGAACTTGTACTAGTGAGGCCCCAGCCCTGGCTGTCCATGTGTGGAGGCAAGTGATGCGTGTTAGTGGCATTCTGTGGCTGGTCTCTAAGCAGTTAAGTGTCTCTCTTTCTTCTCTACAGGCAGTCTTTAAGGAGGAAAAAGGTTGATTGTGGTTTGATGTTTTGTGCTAGGTGGTGTTTTTCCATTCAACTTTACTGTCCTGAAAATAAGACTTTACCATTTACATGACCGAAATCCCAGCGCTACAGCCTGGCTTTGTGTGGCAGCGGTTGTGGTGAAGCCAAGTGTCAAGCAAAGAGGAACTTTCATTTAGTCACATTGTACTGATGGTTTTCCTTTAAAAAAGGAATTTTTTTGTTCATCATTATAAAGAGCAATCATGAAACAGTAGCTTAAAAAAAAGATTAGTTTCTTCCTTTAACAAGTAAAAGCTCCAAACTCACCCAAAATATTTCAGCACCAAATGCCTTGGAAACCCATGGAAATAAAGAAAGAATTGAAGAGATGGAGGGAAAACCAACCAAAACACTGTGTAGGTGGAAGATTCCATGCAATCAATGAAAGCAGTTTAGTGCAAGTCAGCAGAACTCCAAAACCAAAGCAGAAGAAATACTGCTGTTCAGATGGGTAAAAGAGTAACAGTTGTTGTCTGGCTCTTGGAACCTTTATTTTCTTCCCTTTCATCCCTTGTGGATGTATCTGATAAGGAGCTACCAGATTCTTTTTAGTGAAGCTTTTTGTTTCTGCCACTTGGTCCTTTCCGATGTGCCCTTTCTGACATGAGACATCAGCAGCGGGAGCAAAAGCTATTCAGTCATAGTGACAGAACTCCCAGTTTTAGATGGTAAAATGTTCTGTTGGTTTCTAATCTCATGTTTGTCCCTGTGCTTGCATCCAGCACATCTGATGAAATGGAGCATGAAGGGTTGTTCTGTGAGATTCCTGCCCTATCCTGTAGGGCTTAAAGGAAAGGATCCAAATCCTTGCGAGCTTACTTTGGTTGGTGAGCAAGCAAAGAGTAGGTAACTTGTTGGGAGACATTAGGGGTTGTTGGAAAGCGTCGTGGAAACTCATCAGGTAGATGATTGAGAAAATTGAAGTGTGCTATCTACAGATTACTCCGAAAGCATTATAAGTTTGACCTAGGAACATGATGATGCCCTGGTTGGGGGGTGTGGAGGACCTGAAGCTTGCTATCTGGGCTTGATTGCCAAATCAAGCACTGGTCTGCACAGTGGTCTCAGCCAAGTCACTTCACTGCTTTGTGCTCTATTCCCCTGACTGCATAATGGGGACAATAACCAGTTCAAATGATGACAAGTGTGAAAGGAAAAATAAGCATTCTCATTTGATGTTTGTCAGGATGCAGGATGCTGACCTACATCTGCACAATCAAACTGCATGTAAGCTGCAGAGTGTAGTTTCATAGGACAGCAGCTAGGCAGATTTACACTGACTGGCAATTCACTGCCATCCACGAAGGTTACAAGCATCAGTATAAGGCAAACAGACTGTCTGGTACTCCCTATGTGAAAGGGAAGACGTGTGACACTTCAGGCAATAAATTCCCTGGAAGAATAAAAGGGAACTTGTAAGGTCCAGGTATATTGCTGGTGGTATGTGGCTTCATTTACATTCATCACAGGGTTGTAAAGGACTGTTTCCACTTTTGGTGCGATTTAAATGACTTTCACTATGTTGGCAAAGGGTCATTGCATTAGAGCCTTGAAATACTGATGTACGTGTGAAGTCCAATACACTTGTCCTGTGTCATTAAAATACTGTAAGGTCCTGTGTTCCTGTGGAGCAGCTTGATCCCTGCCCTAGCTTAACTCAGGACAAGTTGCTTGTGTCTGGTTTGGGGGGCTACAGGCTTCTTACTCCTTTGACTTGATCTCTGGGCTTTTCCTCTTCTTCCTCCTCTGCCCCAGGTGAAGAGGGCTCCTACTGCCCTGCACAGGGATAAGAAATCTTATAAGGGTCTTTCATAAGGATCCCATCACCCTAAGATCTCTGGTAGCAACACTGCTGCTGTGTCTGCATTGTGCGGGCCAGGCTCTGAGTGCTGACATCCAGCTTCTCCAGGAGGTGGGGGAAATCCAAGTGGCAGGGCAGGCACCTCTGAGGAGATAGCTCCTAACTGTTCCCACAGACTTGAAGAAAAAGATTTGACGGGTTCACAGAGGAAAATGGCTGAGAAGGGATTGATAAACACACAGAGAGATCTAACTAGTGTGTCCCATCACTCTGAATAGCTGATCATAGAGAAAGTGCTTCAGGGCAGTGTCGGGAAGGATTTGTTGATGTGAACTCTTGTCTCCCTGAGAGAATCAGGCTGTTTCGGGGAAGGGACCATCCAGAGAAGGTTGTTGTGATGAAGAATGAAACAGTAGTGGGGTGGGCATCTGTATTGGGAGGAGTTCGGAGATGATCGCCAGTGCTTTCTGAAGGGAGGGCTGTGAGGATGCCAGCTAGGACTTGATAACTGAGCTTTCTTGCAGCTCCAACAGCAATGCAAACTTCCTCTCAGCGCAGACATGAGCAACAATAAGCTCTCAATGCTACCTGGGATCCCAGGCACTGCAAATTCCATGCTGCAGTTGGGAATTTCCTGTACCTCCCATGCTTTGGGCTACCTTAACATGACCATCTGCACAACAGTCAGCAATAAAAAAAGGCTGAACTGTTGTAGACAACTTCACATAGTCCCTCAGTGCTGCTCAGGAAAGGAGAGCAGACATGCTTTCTTCAGTAACTTCTTCAAAGGTCCATCTGCTGTTGCCACAAGTAGTCAGGCTTGGACAACTCTTGCTGGAAGATCTCAGGATGATGTCCACCACTGTGTGTGAACAGTTTAAGAAGGACCATGTATTACACACAGTGTTTGTAAACTTGATGGGCTAAAGTGGGGAGTCAGTCTAAAGTCCAAGTGGGAGCATTTGAATGGGAGTTGTATTGGGTGCATCCTGCCAAAGTGCACAAATAGGCAGAACTGTGGGAAATGTTCCCTAGAATGCTGCTTGTTGCAGTTCACATGAACCATTGGATGCATCACCAGGGAAGCTTTTTGCTAGAATTGGTCTACGAGGAAAACTGACCAAAACAACCGAGTGTCCCTTTGAGAAATCTTCCTATATGTGGCAAATACGGCTGTCGAGGGAGTTGCATAGTCCTTTAATGTTGAGTTTCACCTTGACTGAGATGCTTGCTTGAGCACTTCCCCCATCTCTGTCAGTGTTCAAGGCCAGGTTGGATGGGGCTTGGAGCAACCTGGTCTAGTGGAAGGTGTCCCTTCCCTTGGCAGAGAATTGGAACTGAATAAGGTCCTTTCCAACCCAAACCAGGCTGGGATTCTATGACTTTAATGGGTTGGAAATGTATGCTGTCAGCAGGACACACTGTTTCAAGGGATGTTTCAAAGATTTTGTTAGGAGGTATCATATGCTTACTCTTTTATATATATATAAGCTTTGCATTCAGCTGTTCTGGCTGCGTTAATACTTGGGCTGTCAGTAGGGGAAAAGATCTAAAGTTGCCATGCTGGTCAAAGCATCCAGATGAATACTTGTACCATCCTTTGAATATGGAAGTGCAAGAGAAAATAAGATATAGTAAGACTCTGAAGCTTTCAGAAGTGTTAGTAGTTGCTTTGGGAGAGAGGTGTGTCAAGCTCTTTGAAAGGATTCTAAAACCTAGCTCATCTGAGCTTGCACAGTATTACCAGTGATGCCTGTGTGCACCAAAGGAATGCTCTAATTGCCTAACAGTGCCACGAAGGGGGTGGCAAGTAGTGTGGTCACTGCATCCCTTAGCTTTGGAAGGCTGAAGAGAGTTCATGCTTTGGAACAAGGTTTTCAAGCCCTTCGGTAAAGAAGACGTGTGCGTGTGTGTCTCTTACCCTTTAAGTAAGGCTAACAAATTGAGATGAGCTGCAGCAGCTCTGTGAAGGCTGGGACACATACACACGGGCCTGAGTTGATTTATCTTGATGTTTGGTTGAATTCTTTGCATTTTGGGTCCCTTCTGTAACCTTTTCACCTCGTTCTTTTTTAAGGTGGCTGCCTGGCTGTTACAATTTATCATGAATGCATCTCACTTCACTTTTGGCTCCTCTGACGGAAGGAACAGCCGGTCTCCGGGAGGTCAAAGACATTATTTTCCCCTCGTCTTTCTCAGTTTCCAGTGCATATTTGTCACTTTGAAAAAGCATGAATTCTGGATTTGATGCACTTTAATTGATTTCACCCTCAACAAGTTCAACTGTCCATCAACCTTTCCTTTTTCTTTCCTCTCCCCCTTCACTGTATTTATTTCTTTCCTCTGTCCCTTTACTTTGAGAGTGATGTTTTCACTTGCCCACATGTTGAAGCTGTCGCAAAGCTCATGACCCTATCAAGGCTTACTGTCACTAGCCATTTCTCTCGTTTTCTTTATCCTCCAAGTTGAACTTTGGATGCTGAGTGAGAATGAAGCCGCCTCATAGGAGTGCTGGTATTGTAGTATCTTAGTGATGTGCTCCCTGTCAAAGTAAAAGTGACTGCTGAGAGCCGAACCTGGCTCATGGTCTGCTTGTTTTAAGGCAACTGTGTGGAATTGGAAATGTGAGGGGATTAATATTCTTGATATACTGGCATAGGTACTTAGAAGCATTTTCTGTAATATGGCAGAGATGTATTCCTTTCCTCCTGGGAAGATGTGTATATCCAGTGATGTGTACATCCAGTGTAGCATGGTTGTAAATTCAGTTGTGTAAAAATGCATTTGCACCTCACAGAATGAGATGCTGTCACTCTGTCTTTTGCTTGCTTGGTGAATTTGTGTGGCACGAGTGGACATACGGAGTACATAGATATGTAGGTGGATAACAACTTGGCTTTGCACAAGAAGTCCTTTTAAGTGTGTCTTGGAAGCCAGAGGCCACTTAATAGAGGAAGCTGAAAGAGTGGTTCATAGGTATTCTTCTGCTATCAATACACCTTAGTTATTATCAGGACATAGGCAGGGGAACAGGCTTCTGATTACAACAGTTCTCTTCACTGTTTCAAGGTGTTCATCAGAACCCACAGAGACAGTGGCATTCCTTGGATTAATGTGCACTCACTGAAGAACCCCAGCACTCGGGATGAGCCGAATCGGGTCATGATACTCCATGCTTTCAACTTGTATTCCATGGTAACTAAGCAAACCAAGCCTCTTGCTGGAATCTGTGCTGCACTTCTCCCACTGTCGGGAAGAGCAGGACTGCTGTGTGTCCCAGTCTCGCAGGGGGAAGTGCTGTCCATGGTCCTGGGTGGCCACAGGTGGAGGGCTGGGGGCAGCTTCCTTGCTCCCCCTTATGCCAACCAGTGCAGGTCAGCTCTGCAAATGAAGTCCATGATTTGCATAGATAAGGAGCTGAGTGCTCTTTAAGGTCTTAGAAAGGGCCCCCACTCATCCCAGTGGGCCTAGTAGTAACCCTTTCCTTCCACAGTTTGCTGCTGAGGGCTGTTGTAGCTTTGTGAAGACTCTTGTCCCGTGAGAGTGGACTGTCAGACTGGTTCATCTTCTCAGTGTTATTATGAAACTTGGGAGGAGAAAATCCTGGACCATCACTGACAAACCTCCTGCAGTCTGATTCTGAGGTTAGGTATTTCTAGCACAGGGATTCTTGGTTAAAACACTACTTTGAGGCAAAGCTCACTGGTTTTTAGTTTATAGATTGATTTGCTCCCCAAATCCTTTGGAATTCTTGATACAGTGTGGTGATGATTTGGTTTTTCTCACTAGGGTTCTCAGGAAAACATAGCAGGTTTCTGGTGGCCAGACCTAAGGCTCAGAACATAATGTAATTAATATGACATTAGAATGTTCCAAAGGACATAGAAGGATTTCTTTTCTTTTTGTGAGTGGGTATTATCCATTCCTCTTAAATGCAGTGCTATGTCTGGGGGAAGAACCCATGGAGAAATCTGAACAGAGTCTATTAAGCTGTCATAGGCACTATACTGAACAGGAAGAACAGATAGCCTAAAGAGACGAGGTGAACTGCTGCCTTTATTGCATTCTTCAGAGTCTTTTCTGTGGCCTTTGATTCCAGCTGAGATGCTGATGTGACGTGGGAAGTATTCATACCACCTATTTTTCATAGATAGTCAAATGAAAAGAGGGAGACTGAGGGAGGTGATGAAAAGGAGATGCAGACCAATTGCATTTGGCAGTTGATAATTTCAGTCTGAAGAGCTCTGAATTCCCCTTGGAAATCTTCTCTTGGGAGTCTTAGTTCTGAAGTTTAATGACTAATTAGAGGATGTTCACACCACAGATCAGCCCAGCAGGGAAAGCACATAAGAGCTAACGTTACTTACTTGATCCCAGTGAAAGCTGACGATCTCAGGCACTTGCATAGGCATTTGTCCTCCTGGAAATCTGTACCTGTTACCAGGACGTTGGAGAATTTGGGAGAAGGGAGGTGGCAACAGCAAAACTCCTCTCTGACACGACAGGGCCTGTATCAGTCTCTCTCTCAAGCCAGTTTCTTTGTTTGTTCTTTCTCTGCTCCAACATCTTTAGTGAGTTAAAAATGGGAAACTAAGTGCCCCAAGCTGAGAGATGTGCAGCACCCAGCAGGACCCTGACCTTCCTTGTAGGTAACAAATTGCATGGCATGTAGACTGAAGATGCCTGATGAAGAAGGAGGGAGGGAGGTGGCTTGAAGGGCGGTTAAAGTTACAAAGCCAACATCTGTTACTGTGGGTATGGGTTGCAGTGCTCTGCCATTCCCCTCAGCAAGTGGGGCTGGCTTCAGGAAGGCACAAGGGAATGGCCTTGGATCACCCAGAGGAAAAAGGTAGGAATGGGCACAGTGGGCATTTCTGAGGTGTAAATACATAGAATCGATCCTGAGGTGGTGATTGCAGAGGGATATGAGGTGGAGAATAAGCCTTCAGCAGGAGGAATGGTATCTTCATCTGTCCAATATACAAAGTCAAAGTTTGGTTTTCTTAGGGCCTCCCCAGGGATTAGTCATTTCTGAGTAATGGGAGGAGGGGCAGCTATTATTCAACTCTCTCCTAGTTACTAAAAGTCCCTCCTCTGATCACTTCCTGTGTTCATATCCTCTTTGATCAGTCTCTAACTTCAGTCTTCCTTGCTATTTAGCACTATGAGCCACTGCAGAAGAAATTAGGACTGGCAGTCAGAAATGATCTGCAGAGATGTTGTTGGGCCCCAGCTCCCTTGGAGGAACAAGAAAGCCTGGGCAATGGCATCTCCTGCATTCAGCTGGGAGATTTTACCCCGAATACCTTCTGTCATCTTAGCAGACCCCATCCTTTTTGCTTTAATTGATTCTGTCTGCTTTTAATGTGATGTGCAAATAGACCTCCCACTGTGAGTGCTCCAAGAGTCTGGTTTGTGCAAGGGCAGTTGGAAGCTGGGTGTAACTGTGATCAGAGGCAGGGTTATGCTATTGGAATAGGGAGAACAAGGGTAGTTTTGGGAGATCCACTGAATTCTGTAAACCCAGTAACAATTAAAATGAGGCCTTTCACTTCCATCGTGGGTTTGTGGGAAATGCTCGTGCAAAACTTGCAAGCAACAAACTGTGATAGTAACTTTTCGTTACAGCCATAGATGGCTTCCCAAAGAAGTCTACAGTCCTGTTGTGCTGGCTCTGTGCAAGCATGCACTGGGAGGCAATTTACCATCTGCGTGCGTGAGGTGGGGATTCAGGGGCAAGAAGGGAATAGATTTGGCTGTGGTCACCTAATTGCACGATGGCAGGGATGAGAATAAATAGGGAAGTTGAAAAGGAAACTTGCATTGTGAGGTTGATCAGCCAAAGTCTAAACAGCTGTGGAGTTTGTTTTATCAAATCCAAACATTTTAGTTCAGCTGTGTGTTCACTGGAGTCAGTGGTTGTCTGAGCTGACACAGTGCTGTAAAAACAGGTTTGAGGGTTCTGTATCCCCTGCCAGTGCAGGGGTCAGAGCTCTGCTCTCTCTCCTAAGGCATAGGAACAAGAGGGGTGGATGAGAGCAATCCTATTTCCGATGGCTTACTTTTAGAGTCTTGAGATATTTTAAGGTCTCTTCAAAGCTGCTGTTTGGTCTGATTAAGTGTGCTGATGCTTGGACCACAAATGAGGGTTTTAAGTCAAATGGGAAGAGTTTTGAGGGGGGAAAATAGATGAGTAAGTATTCAGAGTGAATTATCTGCACATTCCTGAAGTGGTTTGAGTAATAAAATATAGATATGTACACATTTATTCAGATCATGCCATTAGTGGTCTGTGCTTCTGTGTCAGGTGGTAGTGTGTTGGGAAAGGTTGCAAGGCATGGAAGTAGATACTCCAAAATACAAAAGTGTGCACTAAAGGCTCAGGTCTTTGAAGGTACGATCCAGTTGAAGTGTTCCAGAAGTATCTTGCCCCAAAACATCAGGGATGTGGTGAGGTGGTAAGAGCTAAACAAGGAAAGAAGATGAGGTTAGGCTAGAGCAGATCCCATATAAGCAGATCCTATACAGCTCCCAGCGTCCTCGATGTCTCTTCCAGACCCAATTCCTCATGGTAGCTGAGTCCTCATTGTTCTCCTGCAGATTTGTTCCTATCTGATAGTTTTGTTTAGGACTTGATGGAAACTGTAGAAACCAATACCAGGTAGTTGCTTTTACTTGAAATATTTCTTCCTTTCCTTCCCTGTACCAGCAGTCTTCCCATTTTTGTTACCTTATGTTTAGCCATTCCACCTGATCCTTCGATATTTCCATTTTTCAAGGCGACTTAGCCAAATGGCATGTTTCCATGGCTGATATGCAGGAATAATGCAGGGTTAATACCTAATTAGTTCCCAGGGACATTGAGCTTTTCATGGATATTCAGTAACAAAAGCAACAACAAACAAGCTGAATTCCTAGGTCTTAATTCAACAGGGGGGAGGAAATAGGAACCTAAAAATGCCGGAATTATTCAGTGCAGTATGAAAGCTTAGTTCTTTCTCTCATGAAGCTCAGAGGATGCTATAGCAGCTGACAGGGAAAGTAGAACCTCCTCCTCCTGCTTCCCTCCCTCCTTCCCTTCGGGGGGCCTGTGTATGTGTCTGTGTTTGCAGCCCTGACATCTCCAAACAGGAAAATTCCCAGTTCTGCAGCACACTTGAAATAGCTCTTTGCCACAACCCCCAGTCAACCCGACCCTGTGTTTCTGACATTCAGCCATACCTGATCAGTTGTATCCTGAGCAGCTGGATGTGATCAGAGCTGGCCTTCCACCTTGCAGGATGGCGAGCATATGGGCCCGCGGGCTCCAGCCATTACGTTCCTGAGCATAGAGCTTGGCTGCCTGTGGCTACAGAGGGGTTTTTTTCCTCCCCTCTCAAGCAATTGCAAATAAACCTTTCTGATAAGTAACAGGAAAACAAACAGGCCCTTTGGCTCTATAGGCAGTGAGAAGGAGGGAGGAAAAACAGTGAACCCAGTAACAGAATCTTTGCTGTGTTTAGACAGCGCACAGAAGGCTTCAGAGTGCCTTCAAGAAGGAGGAACTGTGTCCTCAGCCAGAGACAGAGCTTTTCTTGGGGCAGAAATGGCTTATTTCGGGATGATTTGCCCTCAGGGCTTTTCAGCCAGGCCCTGGTGTGGGAGGTGAAGGGGACGGTGGAGGTTTGACTTGGGGGAAAGCCCTAGAGATCACCTAGAGCAACAAAAAGGAGGCTTTGAGCTGACCACTATGGGCAGTCTGGTATCAGTTTTGAAGCCATAGGGGGTTGAAGGCTGAAAGTGGCTGTTGTGAAAATGATCAGGCTCCATCCGAAAGGAAAGAGCAGGGAAGATGGTGCAGTGCGGGAGCTCAGGGCAGTTGTGGGGAGAGGCTGGGACAATCCCAAACAGCTTCTTTGTGTCTTTTGCCACTTCCAAGAAGGGTCTGGGGTTCCGAAAGGAGTCACAGGAGGTCTCTGGCACTTTTCATTGTCTGTGAAGGAAGCCAAGCAGAGTGTAATGGGACAAATCAAAAACACCCATGTTCTGTGAGTTCACTGCAGCACTGAGAGAGCTGAGGAGGGGTCCCTGCATACCCTCTCCACCTTAGTACAACCTGACCTTGATCACTGTGGAAAGCTTGGGTCAACCAATATGATTTCTTGCAAAGAATGTTACAGGTCTTAGCTTCCTTGAATTTTCCTGTCCTACCTGCCAAGGAAATAAGGCTTCAAGCTTTCCACACAACCCTGGCTTCCCAAAGCTATGTAGCCAACAGCAGTTAGAGGTGCACACCAAGGCATCCAGGTGGGACCTGGCAGCGCCTTAGAATTATGGTCTAAACTGAAAGATGGAAAAGAAAACCAAGTCATTTTGCCCTCTGTTAAGCCTGTCAATACGATACACAGGCTATTGCTGTCCCATGTGAATATGGTACTTGAATGCAGTATGGTCACAAAGAAACCTTTAGGCATTCAGACTGGGAGGTTGAAGTTTGCTCTGAGTCATTTAAGAAAGGAGATTAAAGCTGCTGGGTTTTGCTGGCTGCATGGGCTGGGAGATGGTTACCAACATGACAGAGGCATGCTGCTACGCCAAGTGATGAATTGCTGGTACAACACCTTTTAGGACAGGAGTCTGCATTCTGGGTATCTCGATGCTCTCAGGGTGCCTTTGGGGGATTTAGCCCCTCAAGTGCACGTCCAGCTGGTTCTGTAAGTCAAAAACTGATGGACTTTTCGACTTGGAAGTCAGAGCCATGAGGAGCCTTTGAAACCTTTGCCTCTGCAGATATGGCCAAGGTTATCATCCTGGCACGTCTACAGTGAACTCGGGTGCTATCTTGAAAGCTGCCAGTCTGCAGCGTGCTCGTGTTGAAATGCTGAAACCACATGAAGGGCCCCATGCCCTTGTCACCTCAGCCTTCTCCTGGCTGAAAGGAGCCAGAGCACTAAGGTCACCACAAAGTTACTACAGATGGTACCAGGTACGTGCTGTATTGCTGCCAATCCATCTTCTCTGAGGTCTTCAGTGGGAATCACTCCTAGAAAGTGATGTAGTTCTGTGGTTGTAAATTCTTAAACTGCGGAGAGGAGAAGGAAATACATGTGGGAAATCCATTCAGAGAGGGAAAATGAGAGCATAAGCCATGGGATCAGCACCAAGTGGGCCAAACATTGCTGTCAATTACTTCCCAAGCAACTCCATTGAAGCAAACAGCATTAATTGTAGATTTATGCCAGCACTTCTGAGAGTCACTCCTGGGACAGAGCCAGTTCTGGTAGAGGATTAATCTTGCTGGAAAACTCCCTCTTGTTCATTGCTTGGTCTCTGACACTTGCACATGCACACAAACAAATCTCAGTGACCCTCCGACAACCCAGTTAGCTAGCAGGGAATTAAAGGATGTGAAACCTTAGCTTCCCCTTCAGCCCAGCATCTGCCACATCCCATTCGGAAGGCAGGACTAGCCACCTGCTAGTTGTTTTGCTCGAAGAGAAAATGCCTGTTAGACTTATAGGAAACAACTAATCCAGTCCCTTGGGAAGGACAAGCCATTTGTCATTCTCACAGTGTCCAGCTCAGGTACTCAGCACCTTCCAGGAGTGGGGCACTACAGCTTTTTTTCAGGTGGTTTTTCCACCTGGTAGTAGCTCTGTATTTTGTTTTCAGCTAATGGTAGGGTTTCTCAGACATTGACATGTGGCCGTCCACCTCAGGACAGTGAAAAATAGGGTATGCCCTATTCCCACGCATGTATTCCAGCTCAGCTTAGAAATTAATAGGGGAAGTCATCTATTGCTTGTGCTGGATGCAGGTCTCCTTTCTGCATGCACACGTGCTTTCTGATGGCACCATTTGTGCAGGTTAAGGCCTTGCAGAAAGATGGGTCTTCTCTATTACTGCTTCTGTGCCTTGAGGACTGGTCAGTGGCACCGTCTCACTGTTAATTCACAGCATCACTGTCCTCAGTACACCACTGAAGTGTGGTGGTGTTGTTTTCTGATCCAAATTTGCCAGTGCACTGAAGTGTAACAGATGCTTCCCTGGAGCTTGTCTCGGCAGCAGAAAGGATAGTTTAATGGGCTCTAGCAGCAGGCTAGGAATACTTCCATTCCTCAGGAACAGCAGGCTCTGCTCGACACACTCTGCTCAGCCTTTCCTCCTTCAGAGGGCAATAAATCCAATAACATTCAGCTTACTGCCTGCCCGCAAGCTTCAAGTGAAAAGAGGGAGAGAAAACTCCAAAGCCAGCCAGTCAGTGGGTGCAAATCAGTATGCCTTTGCTAGCATACACCAGCTGTAAGAGCTGGCCCCAAGGTTTTGCGTTCACATTATCCTGGGGCTCATATTGCAGGAATGCAGGGTTGGCCAGATGTGCTAGCTAGAGCATCCCCTTCTCTCCTGAAGTGACAGGGTACCAGCTGCCACTCCCTGCCCTCAACGCTGTCTGCCTGCAGCTTGGAAGGTGCTGTGGGGTCCTCGGGAAGGGCTGCAGCAGGGGTAGGGATCTACTATTGCTATTCCAGGACACAACAGTAAAAGGGTAAGAGCAGCCAGAGGAAGTTTTTCCCCTTGGAAGTGATGTTCATCTCCTCCCCCAACCCAGCATATGGAATTCTGGATCACATTTCTCTCTCTTGCCAATAAATATTGCAGATTTATTGCTCTATACCTGGTGGGTAGTAAATTGCATTCCACCTCTGTTATAAGGCTCTTTGCTATGACACAGTCTTGCAGCTCCATTAAACCTTAATTACAGCAACACTTCATTGGGTTGCTGTGATGGTCTGAGTGCCATTGCAGTAAGGGAGGGTGTATGGCCAAAACAGGCTGATGCAGAGAGGTTTTATTTTGTTTTGCTTCCTCCCTTTTTAAGGATTATGGAGAGTTGAGCCCAGCAAGGGGAATAGATGGAGACTCAGCCTCTTGCTCTCTGCTCATTTTCCACAACAGCTGGCTTCACCTGCCACAGCAGCTCTTCTGCTCCCTGTTGAAGTGCTCAGCAAACAGTGTTCAAAGTTGTCTCTATTAAATAACTTGTTTGCATTTGTACTTCTGAGATGCATCCCAGATACAGCATTATCTCTGGGTTTGAGAGTGCGAGGAGCGTGGGGTTTAGTCACATAGAACACTAGGAGCAAATCAGAGCTTGGATTTCTGCAGAGTGTAGCAAGGCAGATTAGAAGGGCAATTGCACTGGTACACATGCCATCAGTCCAAGCTCATCCTTCAGTAGGCAGATTTCGTGTCAGCTCAAGGCGCTGGTTCTGGTGCCCTCCCCGCCAGCCTGCCACTGTCCTTCCCTGCAGCCTGTGGGAAGGAATGAGCCTTCACTTCAGCAGCTCCTTGGAGGTCAATGCAGTCTGATGTTTTCACCATGCTTCTCTATCCTCTGCTGCCTGAGGATTGACTGAGGCCACAGCGGAGGCTGGAGGTCTCAGTGCCTGTGGATGTTGGATGTGTGGATAGATGGTTCTCACTTTCCCCTCTAGCCAAGGCATGGAGGAAGCACAGATTAGAGCTCCAGTCACTCTGCTCCCTCCAGACTGAGAGTGTTCTGCTTGGCCTTATTGCTTTTGTGTTGGAGATTACTTCTGGTCTAGGATGAGTCCCCCAGCCCCTCGTGCAGACTTGATTCAGTACTAGCATGCATTGTACAGGTCTTCTGTGTTACAATGAGCTAACCAGAAAGCACTAATGGCTACACCATCCACTTGGATTCATTGCACTGTTTCATAGGTGTCATCAGATCTGCTCAGGAGAAGAGTTGCTTCATTCCCAGTTTGGAACTGCTTTTCCTCAGTCGTACTGGCGTGATAGCGGTGTTACACATGGGGTAGCTATAGCAGCAACTGAAACTGCTGTCGATTGCCCTCAGGATTATCTTCTATCAGCATGATGCCCACGCTTCAGTAATGTATTTGACTGTTGTGGTCACTTTGTTTAATGCTCATCATCCTTATAAGTGCACTCATACGAGTGAGGCTGTTTGTATTTTACCACATCTATAACTTTATCTAGTCAAACCTCTACATAATGTGTACTCAGATATCCACAGGTACTTATAGATAGGCAGCACAGAAACCCTCTACACCTCTGCTATTGCAAAAAGCAGCTACCAGAAATCAACTAAAATCTTTGTAGACGTTTGCTTGCAGAACACTTTAACTAACACATGGCAAATACTTTCCTTTGGAGAGCCTCTTAGCCTGATTTGTCCTTATTCTCCCCTCTTGCAGCAACCTTGAGATGTCAGATGTAGGAAATGTGGCCACAGCTGTTTATGCACTTAGAGGGTTTTTTTCCAAGGCCACATCCTTCCATTCTGCCGTAGATGACTTGAAAAGATGCTGCAGGGACTCCAGAAAGCCAAGGTCTATGTGCCACGTGCAGGTGTTGCCAGGAGATTGACATTCTGAACATTTGAAAACTATCAGAGAACTCA
Organism: Psilopsiagon aymara; assembly: GCA_024733675.1. NCBI lineage: Eukaryota > Metazoa > Chordata > Aves > Psittaciformes > Psittacidae > Psilopsiagon > Psilopsiagon aymara. The sequence goes on along the minus strand of JANRGW010034367.1, from coordinate 2,805 downwards.
TTTGGTGGTGGGCTTTTTTATTTCCTCTCCTCCTTCCTTCCCTCTTGAACTCTGCATTAGGAGCCTCTTGCAGTACATTGATATTCCTAACAGAGCCCCATTATTCAGGCAATAGTCAAACATGATAGCACGTAGTAGGAGGAAGGCAGGTACCTTGTCATTTGCTGTAAGAGCAAACAGTGTTCAGCTTCTCTGGACCCTGGGATGAGTTGTCATTTGCCAAAGCCCTGTCCAGCCCTTGACTTATCTGCCTCTATAGGGTAGTTAAGTCATGCCAGCCCTAAATGGTTCAGAAAACACCACTGGACTGGTTTCTTCTAAGGAAATGTCATCACCTGGATGAAACCTGATTATTTTTCTATGTGCAAATGCGATGCATTTTCAGGAATCTTTGTTTTAAATCATTTAAGAGGAAAATAATGTCAGAGCTTTGAGTAGTTGCCAACCAAAGGAGCTTATTCTTAGGGGGGAAGTTTTAATTTCTAAAATGCAGTTGATATTTAGAGAAATTAAAGCTGTATAAAATGAAATGGGAATGTTTTGAAGGGACTGAAAATAAATGTTTTGATTAACTCAAATGAACTTAAAAATAAATCATGGGGCAAATGAAATGTTGGGGGGTGCTTTGGTTTTTTTGGGTCTCATTTGGAATGAAAAATAATTTGCAATCTTGACGCTTCCCATGGAATGAAAAGTCCATTTGCTGATTAAGGCCCAGATTCATCCTGGCTTATTTCAGGCACTATTGAACTGCTTCGTGCCAAAGGGCACTTTAATCCACCTGAGATTTAAATTGCCCTCTGGAGGTACCTATTTCTTTCCTGGATGAGACAGGGACAATGTGACTTTTAATATGTGTGTCTAAGAGAACTGCCTGAAGCTGGGTGACATGCAACAGGGTGCAGTGCTCTCCCTGTTCTCATCTGGTCTCTCTACTTGTGGCTTTTGTGTTCATGTGCCCTTCCATCTCTGCCCCAGAAGTAAGGGGCATTGGTTTTGGGTTGGATATTTCTCTGAAGGAGATTTCTACTAAGACGGAATTTAATCTACTTGTTTCCTAGTGGTGAAAATGTATTCTGGAGGACCAGCAGGGTTATATCCTAGGAGAAGCAAAGAAACAAGATTTGTAGCTAAGATTGAGGGATCTTTGGCCAGGTTGTTTGTTCTCTTTCAATCGCCACGTACCACGGCTTTCAGTTCTCAACATCTGGTTGGCAGAAGGCAGGTCCTCTTCAACAGCTCCTCCACAATGTGCTGAACACTCTACTCCATCTTTAGTACTCCTTGACCGAGAACAAAAGTGAAAATATTTGGCATGCCAGAAAAGGTTAACAAAGGAAGTGATGCACAGCCTTTTCCTCACCATGAGATCACTTCCATGTGAGAGAACAATCTTCTTCATGTCACACCTGGCAATTTGGTGACAGTAAAGGGACATACCTGCTACAAGTCATTTCCCATGCTGTTGTCCTACAGCACTGTCTTACCTGGCTTTGAGTTTTCCACACCCCTCCAAGTTGAGGATGTAGAGTGCAGAAGTCAGATCTGTCTCACTTTATGCTGTAGTCCCAACTGATGTCATCTTGTGAGGGCTTAGGGCTTTGGTCATGTGTCCAGTCAGCCAGATGGATTTGCTTTAGGTAGCTGGACATTTGGGAAGTATTATTTCTTCTGAATATGTAGCCTGCACTGTTCTTATTTTGGGCTCATAAAACATAACGAGATATGGGTCAACATTTAAGTCCTGTGGAAAATTACATCCTGGAAGACTTTGTGGAGCCAAAGGCTTAGCTGGTATTAACTCTAATTATACTTCATTGAACTGTACAGCAGCAACTGTGGCCTTTGACTATGACCTTATTCCTTTTGCTCACCATTCCTGTTGCATCTAAGCAGTGGGATACACTTTGGGACACAAGCCCATGCCAGCGAGCATCATTCCTTCTGTGCCATGTTCCCGTGGGGAACGGAGCATCTCACTCCTTGCTTGTCCATGATGGGGCATTTTATTCACCTTTTAAGCTTCCAGCAGCTATTGCAAGCTCCTTGCAGCAGCTACTTGGCAAAGGATGTAGGATATGTCCGAGTGCTTCAGCCTGAATATCACAAGTGAGAGCATGCTTTTGGAGGCAAGCAGGCAGCGCAAGAGGGTGGGGGAAGGATCTTAAAATACAGTTGTTGGCCGATACAAAACCCCCCTAAAAACTTAAATAAACCACAAATTACAAAAAAAGGAGAAAAATCCTGTGAGAAAGAAAGAAAGTAACAAGTCTGTGGAGGATGGATGTTTGGAACTGTTCAGCCTAATGCATGCCAGATTCCTTCTCTCTTCTCTCCCCCCAACCCCCTCCCACTGCCTTCCCCTTACCAAATGCTGTCTGCTCAACTTCTGAAACACCCTTTGCCTTTTTGACCCTTCAACTCATCTTGAACTTAGGAAAAATTGGGGAGGCGGGAAGGAATCGTTGCCTATATAGTGCATGTGGCTGCGCCGGGGTGGGGGGTGTGTGCCGGTTGGGGGGGCTGACACAGCTTTGTGTGGTTGATGCTCCCCTGAAAACAATTTGTATCCTGTTAATAGAATTAGTAAATATTTGTAGCTCCCTTTGAAGCCCATGTCCCCAGGGGATGTATGGGAAGGGGGGGCCAGAGAAATTAAAGAGACAAGTTACTGCTTTAGTCATCCCGTCCCCTTCCCCCAGCCTCTTTCTTTCATTATCTACCTCCTTTATGAAGACACTAAACAGACAAATTGGAGGTTTGAAGCCAGGCTTGTGCTGCTGCGTGCGGAAGTGGCAGGGGTGG
>JANRGW010034365.1:31736-42771 GCA_024733675.1 Psilopsiagon aymara | reverse complement strand
CCCCCCCCCCCCCCCCAAACCAACATCAACCCCACACTTAAGTAATTCTCAGCCCCAGTATTCATGCTCACCCAAACTTGAAATAGAAACAGACGCAACATTGGGTGGCCATCCCAGGAAGGCTGGGAACACCACATCAACCACTTCAGATTCTCCAAAAGGAAAACATAGAGGGATGAAGAGACAACATCAGAAAAAAATCAACACATCCCGTCTCCACAGCCTAGATGAAGAATACAGCTAAAAGCTTCCCACCAGAACTAAATCCGAAGTTGAATAAACGTTGGCATCCCCTATACATGGACAGCTGGCTTCTTTTAAGGATGGTGTAAAGAGGGTATAACCAAGAGCAGGCAGAAAATCATTTATCAACAGAAGAAAAAAAAAATCTTTATAAACAGGCCTTATGATTGAAAAGGGAGAAAAAAAAAAAAATAGCAAGTGAATGCTAAAACACCAGAAATTAGTTTCTTAACTGGCACTTCTTGGAGTAAAACAAAATGAAACTTGCAAGGATAGGATTCACAACCTAGGGAAGACTGCAGCAAAACAGAGTACAGGCACCCCTCATCAAGAGTTAAATCTAGAATCCAAACAGCACGTATTTAGTCCATAAGTAAGAAACACAACTGCAAACCAAGCCATAATTTTGAGCACTGGCATAAGCAATGTTGCTACTTCTGAAGAAGAATGAGAGCTTATTTACGGTAACTACTTCAAATATCTTTAAGAATCTACATCACATGTATGCACTGTCCTATGCTTCACCAGGATAGAATGCAGTATGTGTGCACATATACAGGGAAGTGCATGAAACCCATCTTAAGTAAGTGTAAGCTTTGTACCTTTTGTGTTCATACACTGATTTCAGCTTTTCCTAAAGTGTGGGAGTGAACAGTTGTCCTCCATTACACTGATCTCACAGAGAAGTATTTAAATTAAAACAAATACAACATTTTCACCTTTTGAACAAATTTCACCAGTATAATTTAGGCCTACCTACCAGGTAGAAATCATAGAATCATAGAAAAGTTAGGGTGGGAAAGGACCTTAAGATCATCTAGTTCCAACCCCCCTGCCATGGGCAGGGACACCTCCCACTAAACCATGCCACCCAAGGCTCTGTCCAACCTGGCCTTGAACACTGCCAGGGATGGAGCATTCACAACTTCCTTGGGCAACCCATTCCAGTGCCTCACCACCCTAACAGTAAAGGATTTCTTCCTTGTATCCAACCTAAACTTCCCCTGTTTAAGTTTGAATCTGTTACCGCCTGTCCTATCACTACAGTCCCTAATGAAGAGTCTATCCCCGGCATCACTATAGTCTCCCTTCATAGCAAAGAACAGCATCATGCCATTCAGTATAGCATATGCAAGGCTGCACTTCTTGATGACAAAGCATCACAGCCCATTTGACACAGGATGACTCAAGTATTGCATCTACGATTATCCTGCAATGCTCAGAAAAAAATCAGCAGATTTTCCATACAGCAGCAACATAAAAGGACTAGAGCAAATTACTTTAAGAAATGTAGTGTTCCTCCTATAATTTAAATATCATACCATGAGAAAATGAAAAAAAACCATTACACGCTTCAGCTATGCATATTAAGCATTCCCAGATTATACATTTGACTTGGATTTCCCAGGTAGTGATATTTATAATTTCCTGAAGAAAATATTTCGAAGAAATGACAGGATGTCTTCAGCTTTCCTAATAAGCAAATATAATTTCAGCCTGAGGGTTCATAGCAGTCACAGTTAATCATGCTCCTCACCACTGCAGTCCCCCTTACTCATAGTCTCAGACATCCTCAAGCAAAATGAACTGCTTCAGCACACTAACCCAGCAAAACCTAAGCACTAGAGTTAATCATGTCGGTTTTGTCAGGTTAGATTTCAGCGGGCTTAGCATGGGTCTGGGGGTGCTGCTAGGCCCAGAGAGAGAGGACAGCCAGCAGGCAAGGTCACAGCACAGTCCCCAGCCAGCCAAGAGAGAAGCCAACATCCACGCTGGAGGAAAGGGTCACTTACACGGGGCTCAGCTATCCAGGAGCCTAAAGGAAAATGGAAGACCTACTTCTGCTTACCTGAGAAAACATCATCTGGAGAACTCATTTTGTTCCTTTCAACCAACAGTATGTATAGTGGTATTAGTATAATAATTTGGTGATTGCATCAGGCCAGAAAGGATATTTGTAGTTATGTGGCTGGCAACCTAAGAGCAGAGACAGCACAAGAACATGCTCTAAATTCCTTACGTAATGAGCCAAATTTACTATTACAGCCAATTTTACAAAACTGTCTCATTTTAAATTTAAACTCAAAAAAGCAACAGTGCATGTTAAAAAAAAAGAAAAAAGATAAGAAGAGATTTCTCTTCACATATCACAAAAAAGGGAGCAATTAAGACTTGTACTTTTTCCAATATCATCAAGGACACTGGAAAATTGCAGAGGAAATAAGAAGATTGCCAGGAATTACACTACTTTTGCAGATGAAAGGATAGGAAAGAAGGGGCAGAAGAATGAGCTGTCTTCCATATTGTGCAGTTAATTTCCCAACTGAATTGTCATCGCGATGCTTTTACTTCAGAGTTTACCACACAATTGCAGAGACACAAACTGCACCCGAATGCAGCTCAGATTTTCAGTCCAGAACTACATTATCATCTCTATACTTCACAAAATAAGCCATTCTGAAGATGGTAGCTGAGCTAGCTCCAAACCCCAATGGATCCAAAGCATAGATCAACCAATTAGTTTCACCAACTCCGCTTTTTCTACACACAAACTGGGTTATGTTAAAATTTCTTGGTTTTCTGTATCTTAAATCAAGATACTCAGTATAACAGCAGTAACTTCCAAAATACTGTACTTGTCTGGCTGTAGAGCCCATGTCCTTCACGGTTTGATTACTGTATTGAACTAATGTACGCAGCAGGTACCATGGAAACCCAGATCAAGCTGTCACTGAAATGAAGACTTTCCACATATGGAACACAGTGATATTAATATACTAATTATATGATTCTTCACAACTATGTTTAAACCATCTTGAACAGCCACAATACTTAAAAAAAGGTCAGGAGACTCAATTTTTTCTGTACTGTAGCATAAGTTTTTCTATATAATTAAGCTAAAAGGAGAGACATCATTTGTCATAATGTCTATCAGAAGACCTCAAAGTTACTGGAAGTGTATGATGGTAAAGGAGAATAAGGAATTTCTCATCTCTCAATCTTTCTCACACCACCTTACCCATCCTTTTATCCTCAGGAAGAGGATCAAAGGCTCCTATCTTGGACAACACGTGCTAAGTAGATTACTGGTTGCCCTTACATAGTTTATTAAGAATGCAAATGTTATCTTAGTCTTAAACTTAACCATAGCCCCCAAGACGAGGCTTCTCTTTTCTCATGCGATTTTCACTATGTGTTTTTTTTTCCTCATTTCTTATTGATACTTTCAAACCCGAACTGTTTAATTTGTGACATGAAACACACGGTGTTTCAGCAAAAAAAAATACTTTAAAAAATCCTCTCCTTCCACCTAACTGCATCCTAATGAAAGGTTTTCTTCTCTTTATTTTTGCAAGTCCTATTGCCGCAGCAGTGCAGGAAACGATGCACACTCAGAACATCTGGCAGATCAAAACAGAAAGGTGCTGGGCAGAAAGTGTCATGTACTATTTCTTCCTTAAGTAGTCTCATAAGATTAAGGTAGGTTTTCTTTAAATATATAAATCTAGAAAACTTTATTTTTCAAAGTGTCCAAGCCCTTTACATAGTTAAACTAAAGAAATCTCCAGTACCCCAAATCTTGTGAGGAAGCTTCACCATCTCCTGTTACTCAACTTCTAGCAGATATTTCTCACTGGAGTGAAACTGAGCAATTCAAAGAATCAGCTTTTCAATACGTATTGGTTAGGACTTCTAAACTATTCTCCCCCACCTTCTCCCTTGTAATATTTACCTTTACACCAGGCTCTTCGTGCCTGTTTCTAAACGACATAGATATCATGTGAGTAATCTCTTCTGGTTGAAAATGTAATTTATTTTAATTGGAACTGAAAACTTGTTTGAGGGGTGGCAGGAGGAAACTGTTCCTATTTCCTGCTATAGTTCTCTCAGCATCTAATTACATCCATAAAGAGAAACAATGGGGAGGCTGTGTGTTATTCAGTTTAATGTGGTTAATTATATGATTCCCTGTATGCATGCAAATACACCAGAGCCTCACAACTGATACAGCACCCACACAACATATTTATCAGCTGCAACAATTGGGCTTTGAGATCACGCAGAATATATACTCCAGATATAAATGCTTGTTTTACTGGAAAGATTTCTAGCACACAAGAATGGGAATGCAGCAGAACAGACACCAAAATAAAAAATTCTATATGTCAGCTTCTGTGTTTTCCACAAAACTCTGGTCAATAGGGATTAATTTCTTGCAATTAGAAACAGGAGAATTTGGGGAGGTATATTTTTATACCCCTACAGCCCAGAATACTCACAGGAGATAAAAAACTTCCAAAAGTTTGAAGAGATTTGGGCCTCAGAATTCCTCAGACTGGAACAAAGGTACGAGGCAGATTTTTTTTGTGAGTCTGTTTCTCTGCCTGGGTACTCCTGAGGACACAAAAATTGTATTATAAATATTGTCTATCCTTGAGGCCAAGGTTTCAATTCGGACAATGACACAACGGGTGGACGGACCCTCATTAGCACTCTTTCTTCCAAGTCCTGCATAAGCAATGGTTTTTGAGTCCAGAGGCAGAGAGGGTAGGTGGCCAAGAAGGGTATAAATGAGCAGCTGCAGGCACTCAAAACAGCCTCTGAACACCATGCTCTATTCCACATACATCAGTGAGCTCAATGGGGAATAATCATTGGTTGGACACTGCAGAGTAAAATAGCTCTTAATGACAGCTGAAACGTCAACACTGCCTGTCCCAGGAAGCACATGTGAAAGGACCTGGTCTTGAAAAAAGACAGACAACTCCATGCTCAGAGAACAACTCTTCTAATGCCAGATTTTTCAAGAATAAAGTCACCAAAGGAAAAAAAAAATAAATAAAAAAATAGGGAGAAGGAGCTGCATATAGCCTTCCTTCTATGAAGAGTCAAAGAAATGCTTGAGACTTAGCATGAAACTATCTGACTGAGCTCAGATGAGTCACCAGGGTTTCTGAAGCAAAACAGACAATGTGGGTAATTGATGAAACAGCAGCAGACATTAAAAGGGATAGTCTTGATGCTTAAAGAATTTGATGGCTCATGTAAGGAGTTAATTTCCCTCCCTACACAGTTGGAACAGTAGGAGGTCTGTTCAGAAACCTGGTGTTAAGAGGAAGGAGGAATGTGTGCAAGTTGGAAGGAAGAAGATGGATTAGTTGAGAAAAGAGGTGGTAGAATTTAGCCCTGATCTATCTTTGAAGCTGGGGCCAGCCAACCTAAATTATTCTGTAATTTTTAGAAAAGGGCTTAATGTAGGAAGAACATAATAAAAATAACATTATCTTAATTACTGAATGAAACCCTATGCTGAAAAGAAAGCTTTATTAGTTTGGAGACGAAGTTACTGATCCTTAGGGAAAGCATGTGATGAAATAAGAACAGAAGAACCTGCAAATTTAAGAGAAGATAGATGTCTTTTGGCAGACTAATGCTTTTGACTTTGTTCAAACTAGGTAAAGTGAGTAATTTAGCTTCAATAGCGCACTGAATAACTGCTATTGCTACGAAGTTTTAACCTTTACCCACTGAACAAATGTTAGACCTTAAAAGCTCTTCTCAAAGAAAAAAAGCTTTACATAAGAACTAGCAAAGATGATATTCAGATTCCTGATATTCATACAGATTAAAAAAAGAAATACAGACCTTGAGGTTTTAGAACATGATCAAACCTTATTCTGTGCAATTCATGCATGAACTCAGAATTTTTGATTATGCAACTGAAATGCATTTCCTTCTGCCATAAAAATCTGCACCAAGCAGAGGTGGCAGATCATCATCTCACTGCCACTTCAAATCAACACAAACCCAGTTTATTTTCACTGCCTCCCCTCATGTAAGATAACCTGAAATTTTCCCCAAATGTTAGTTTAGAAAATCAGACTTCAAAATAAAAGGCTGGCTTGCACTGATTGCTTATGTTCTCTCCCACACTTTTGGTAGTTTTCCAGCCTGTGCCTATAGCAACAACTGGAGATCTTTGAGTTCTGGCCTTACCATAATGGCTACTCTTTCGGTCTTGCACATTAAAGAATGTATGACCTTTATGGCAGGTACCTCAGGAAGCAGCCATACATACCAAATACATACCACCAGATGGCATCTTCATCCAGTTGGATTTTAAACTGCTCATGCCTTCAGGAGGTAGCGCATTTGATGGTGCTTGTACTCTGAAACCTCAGTCCACTATACTACAAAAAGCAGAAACACTTTTGAACACCTAAGTTGTAGACAATAGCATGAAAGTTATCTAGCATTGCTAAAATCATCAGTTTACTCAGTTTGTTCCCTCAGCGATCCAGTGTGCCATAGAAGCATTTTGCACCATGCTTGGTGCCGTCTCCCCACAGATCACCCTAATGCTTCTTCTCCAATTTTACAATAAAATCTAAGTGCAATGCCACCAAGGGACTACCAACTTCCACGGGATTTAATTACATTCAGTGCTGGCCCCTTATATTAAGAGGTGGTTTTGACCACAGATAACCTCTACGTGTGTGTGGAAATTAAGTTTTTCCACTACAGTGAGCAAGTCTCTATCCAGCAGCAGGCACCTTAACAAACAAAAAAAAAGCAACACCAAGAAAAGAACCAAACCAAAAACCCCCAAACACCAGGAAATTCTAAGAGAAACAGCAGACTACAAACCTATTTTTAACCTACTGCAATCAATCATTAAAGTAACAAGTATAGTAGACAAGCCACCCTCGAATCCTTAACTATGATTGCTTTATTGTACTTAGCAACCTAGTCTCATTTTAACACTGGTTTACTATGCTAATCTCAATTGAAGTAAAATACTGGTGAAATGGCTACCGCCTGTCATAGGTTTAATAATTAACTGCAGTTTAGAGACACATTTTATCATTTGTTTAGAATCTGAAGACGATTTTCTCCTCAAAGGAGTTTTACCCTCTCAACTAGAGGTTTTGAGATTATTTTGGGGGAAAATATATAACCTAGTTTTAAGTGCACAGGCTGATCTCATACAGTTCTTAGGTCTACTCCTCTTTTACTTTTGTGTACCTACAATGAGTCTAGATTTTCCTCTTTTAAAGTCTGGTACAAGCCAAAGGAAATGAAGTAGAACAAAGAAGCAACATTAGCTTTCATAAATTAATGTTCTAGACAACTCTGACTATTGCCTGTGACAGAAAGCAAACCAAGCAGAAAGAAAATGGAAGTGTGCTTCTGCTACAACTTCATCAAAGGCTTAAGTCACAGGACGGATTTCTATGGCTACCAGCAAGGCCCCCAACCCATGCTGCCACCATGCAGCTCTCAGGCTGTATGTACAGAGGGCACTGAATGTAAAAGAGAACGTATACGAAGGACTAGCTGAAATGTGTAGCGAGTTGTTCTCTTAGCATGTTTTTTAAGCCTATAGATTAAAAAAAATTACACTTGAAAGCTTAATAAATTGAAAGGTTAATAAATGTGACACAGTTACTGAGACACTTGATTATTTAGGAATAAAAAATATCTGGTCTGGCTGGGTAAACTCCTGCACTGAATTCACACAAACAGCTTGTTTTGATTTCTAAATTCAACTTATTTTGATTGAACAAATACTTTTATGGTGTTTTCCACTTTTAAAGGTAAATTCTTTTTGCAGAGGAACACCTGGAGCAAGAAGGGGGAGTGAGAGTGACTATCAAATATTCAATATGGCAACTTTAATAAGTAACATCTGAAAGCAGTGATGCCAATATGCCTAATGAACCAGAAGGATTCTCTGCAGAACCTTCCCTTGTGCTGAGCAACAAAAGGCTGTTTCCAATTCTTAGCCACAGGCTCTTAAATTGGAGCTTAATCCACTGCCATCGTGTCCTTGGGTTGCCTGCTTCAAAGACGATGACATAGCTGGATAAAAAAAAACACCCAACACATCACAGAAAGGAGCAACACTGACTTAAACCAAGCAATCCACAAGGCACAACTGCTGAGCTCAATACACAATAAAGAAAGGGAATGACAAAATGGCACATACACCCCTTGAAAATTTAAGTCTTGCTGAATCTTCATCAGAGGATGAGGAGTATGACCCTCCTCGCTTATCAGGAATATTTTCTCAGGAAATAATCAGCATCTTCAGTAGTATCAGTAAAGGAATATCAAGTAGACTTAGTTGCCCAAACCCAAGAGAAAAGCAGAAGTCAACACAGCAATTCTGGAGAATGAATAACTTGAAACTCAACATTTAATGATTTGATATCCTAGAAAAGGCAGAGAATAACCCCTGGGTCAGAAGAAAATGTTATGGCTTGACACAGTAGCAGTACAAATCATGTACACTATTGCCAGAATCCCCTGTGACTCTTCCCAAGAGTTTCTGAAATCAATTGCACATTGTAAAGATGTTAGCACAATTAATCTTCAGAACTGGTGCACTTATTTAGAGAGTATGGATTTGACAGAGTTTAAAGACAATTTAAAAATATGAGGACTTAAATATGCTATATTTTTAACTAATTAAAATGTTTTGAACTACAGCAGATTTTTCCATTTAAAAAGGCAGTATCTTCAAAGAGGATTATTAGATACACTTGGAAATTATCCTATGTTTTATCTAGATAAACTGCAGAAAACCAAATAGAGAAAGTATCTGTCTCAGCTTCAGTAGCATTTTTTAGAATAATTAAAATGCTAATGAAAAAGCATCTAAAGGCAGGAAGAAGTAGAAGAACCACCCATCCCAGAATAACATCCTTCTACAAGCATCATTTTTCAACTGCTAATGCTCTCTGTGTTATGCTCTTCCTAAGTAATGGCAGGTAATGTTTATAACATCTCTTAAAAATGAACCTGCTAGTTATCTCTCCTTTGCACTTGCCAGTGCTTCACAGCCAGGTTTTGGTGAAAGGTCAGACACACAAGCATACAGCACAAATGAAGGCAAGGGACAGCTGGTGTTAGCCTCAAAAGCACAACCGCACCCTAAACAACAGGGGCCCACACATCTGCACAGCAATTCCCAAACCAGATGAACACAGTGGTACCTCCAAGCAGTAATGATCAGATGACACAAAATGCTGTTTGCCTCTGTCTTGCTATTAGTCCGCCTCCTCACACTCCTCCAGTTTCTTTTCTTCTCTTTTATAGGTGTTCCCAGCTTCATCTCTGCTCTGCAGCTGCTCTACAGCTGTTGCAGGTACAGTGTGATTAAGACAGAATCAATCCCCCTTCCAGCCTTACACACATATAAATCATGATTCTCTACTATTTCACACACACAAAGTAGGGAACACCAGTTTGTGTGCGACTGGTAGATTTTTGCTTTGCAGGGGGAAGGCAAACATAAGATGGAATTCTCCTCTGCCCCCTCCAGGTCTTACTCATTTCAGTAGCTCCTCTATCCAAAATGGGGGAGGAAGTAACGTGGGTGGCTGCAATTTCAGCAGTGATCCCACTGCATTCCCACACCCCTTGCCAGTATAAACTACAACCTAAGATTAAGTTAAATTAACCTGTGGCCAGAATCAAAAGGAAACATAACTAGGCAAAGCTAAGAGCACATGAAAGGTAAGAACAAAGGTTCTCTTTCTTTGTGATGAGGATTGCACAGTGCAAACACCATGGTTATTTTCAAAACAGAACCCAAATGTCAAAGACCCAGAACTACCCAGTTCTAACTCAAATTGTGCCGCTGACTACATAATTGCAAAGCAAATAAAAAACCTGATTTACAAGTTGCAGAAAAATCTTCGAGAAGCTACAAATAAACACCACTGCTGTGATGTACTATATTCTTGGAGCAGCCCTAGAAACAATTCTAGCCTGTGACACTGTGCCATCAGTATGTACAGGGCGAAGCAGCACTCACATGCTAAATAAAGGACCATTCGGGCAAAGTAATAAAGACTTAGGTATTTGCAAGCAGTTCTTTTGTATTTTTGCGGGTGATTATTTTTTAATCAATGCAATTTCTGTGCTGACTTGAAGCCCAATATGTATTTGATCCTCCATTTCACTGCATCAATTAAGCTCCATATCTGAAGGGCACCTCAGACTCCACAATTTCACTTTGGCTTATTTGGCTCAGATTTTTGCACCAACGCAAGTTAACTATAGATGGATTATTTAAAGAAACAACTGAGGTAGTTGCAAAGAATACAGTCTGTAAATCCACTGTCTTGGCAATAATGATAGTTTTAAGCAACTGCTACTAGAAAACATCATCCCTGCCAAGATCTCAGATGCTAACGTCTGAAGCAGCTCAATTAAGATACAAGACGCAATCACTTTGTTCTACCAGAGATGCAGGGAAGCGTACTTCAATGTATATCTGGAACTGACAGAAGCATTTAGGGAAGGAATAGATCAGGAAAAAAAAAAAGAATTTTAATACATACAGCCTTGCATCTCCATCTTCTTTCAGAAGTCCCAGTTTAAGTCACAAGTGATTTGATGTATTACGAGTTTTCAATAAAGCATGCACAATAGCTGGAGCAGTGTTAATCAGCAATCTAATTAAAAGATCCAATCAAGTTCACTTTAGCTGCTCAAAAGTATGGTTATATCATAAATTATTTTTAACAGGAGTTTAACATGCAGGTTTCTCTGTATTTTTGTAACATATTCAACAGTGATATGCAAAGGAAAAGAACTGTTTGTTGAGGTTTAAGCCCAGTCAGCCACACAGCCTCTCTCTCACTCCCCCCCTTTCCTCCACTCCGCTCCCAGAGGGATGGGGAGGAGAATCAAAAGAATGTAAGTCCCACAGGTTGAGATAAGAACAGTCCAGTAACTGAGGTATAACACAAACCACTGCTGCTACCACCAATAATAATAA
>JANRGW010034365.1:21233-31488 GCA_024733675.1 Psilopsiagon aymara | reverse complement strand
CCCAGGCTGAAAGTCAAAAACACAGCACTGCACCAGCTACTAAGAAGGAGAAAAATAACTGCTACTGCTGAACCCAGACACTGTTGCAACTGTGCTCAAGCATACACTGAGAAAAGATTAGATACAACGGTTTGAAAATGATGACAAATATTTCTTCATAAAGTCTAATTCATTTATTAAGTCAGAAAGCACATCTGCCTTATGCAGGCATGTAAAAAGAATTGGACTGTAATTTGCTTTCAAAAAGGATGCAAGAGTAAATGGTGCTGTTGATACTTCCCCTTTCCTCCCCTTCCATGGTTTCAACTTGCTCTGTTGAAATATCATATTATTTATGCAAACAAGACCATGAATTGACATTAAGAAAGAAACAAGTCAACCTAACATTGCAGCTGAAGTTAATTTCCCTATGATAAAAAGAAATTTTCCTATGATAAAGGAAAATTAACTGGAAGCAATATCTTTTGAGACAGAATAATTTGCTGAAATGGATCCACTTCTCAGGTGCTACGGGTCCACCAGTACAATGCAGAAACTCAAACTGATTTAAGTTATACCAGGAATTTGGGGCATTTTGGGCATTTTAATGCTAGAACGAACAAAATACCAGCAACTTTTCAGAATGAATAGCAATACAACTAAAGCAGCTAAAGAAGTTATAACTGAAAGATGCAACTACTTGGCTGAGACACAGAAAAATGTGCCGTGCTGTAACCAGCACCCTTGTTCAAAGGGCAGACCCAATCCTTCCCTCACTCTTAGTATCACAAGCAATACTTAAGATGCTTTTTAAGGCTAACTTCAACGAATGCGTTACAGCAAGGAAGTTTAACACACCCTCAGAAGCTGCAGGCATCTAGACTTCAAACCAGCTTTTAGACTTAGAAGTCTGAAGACACCAGCCACTCAGGATGAAGTTTTACAGTTTTATCATGTAAATACTTTTTTCATTACATGCAAGTAAATATTTTATTTATAACAGTGTCCTGGAAACTCAACAGCTTCCTCAACAGTTATCATGGTACATTAGGTTTAGTGTAAAGTGTATTACTTAAGTGTGAAATAGAGAAGTTTTAACCAAAATTGTTTTCACTGAAATTTTAATTTCAGACAACTTTTGATGCTGTGCTAATATGGACAGGTCTTACACTACTTGAAGGCCCCCAATAAGCAATCTTATTTATTTTCCAAGCTGTAATTCTACCTTACACTGCCTGAAATTTAAAAACCAGAAAGAACTGGTATGATTGCATGGGATCATTTACATATGTGCTACAGTTCAATGCAATTTCAATCATTATCACCTTCTTACTTACGTGAGCATAAATACTTTTATTACCTTGCCTTAGCATTGATCACTTTAGCTAGGAATTCTTGATGTTTACAAAGTTTTACCTTGCACAGCACTAGCAACCTACTAATATTATGTAACCTAACAAATGAGAGAAATCAGGCAGAGGAAAAATGTACATGGAACAATGGGGAAACGTTCGGGCCCAGGTGACCCTACTATCCCATGGAATGATGCAGAGAATATCTGGAAGCCTCAAAGATCATAAAGGCACATGCTGGCAGGAAAGGGTTTTCCCTCTATAGTTTTTCTGGACCTATAATGCATCAAAGGTTTCCAAAGGTCACCAGAGTTGTTACAGCTGCTCCCAGCTCCACAGGCTATCCCCAGATAACTATCACCTCTCTATTCCCACCAATTTAGAGTTCAAATTCAAAAAAAAAAAAAATCTCAGCATGCTCACTACAATACAAACATTACAAATAATTTGAGAGTTATATTTCCAGTCTGTTGCAACATTTAACCAAGCCAGTGGAATTTTTATCCAAGAACACTACAATGAAGTGGAAATGGGTGTATTCCTCCTAAATATGCACAAGGTTAGTACTCACATCCCTATTTGGAATACATATGCACCCCTACCTTACATTATGTGGTGCAAAGGGAATAGCAAGGAAGGCTCTTCAAGCAGTAGTGATTTTCTTCTATCTACCACACGCATTAACACAGGAGCTGCAAACTCCAGGACTAGTAAAAGAAAACAGTAAGGACAAGGAAGACCTGCAGAGACAGCCACTTTCTAAACTCCAAAATAAGCTTTCATTCTGTCTTCTCCCAGTGCTCTCCTATTTTCACATAATAAGCTGCATGCACCTTGCATTTCAGAAAGCTCTGAACATGGGATAGCAGTCAGCACTTTCTCAGTGAAGCACATGAAGTTTTAGAGCAAGAGCATATGCTTTTTTTTACCTATTTTCCATTTTTAATAAATGAGGGGCTGCCAGATGCTGACCCTGTGCCTGCACATGGCTTGGCTATTGTCACCAGGGCAGAAACCACTGTCATTGGCACTGCTGGTGGTGGCACCCACACAAATAGAATTGAGAACATTTGCACACAGGCAGCTGCCTTGAGAATGTTCATACACTACATGCAAGTACTATATGTAAAAACCCACAGGTTTATAAAGATGCCTATAACTTAGGTTTTTGTGTTCTTCATTTACTGGCAAATACTCCTGTTAATAATGATGGGCAGAGAGAGACTAATCAGAAGTAGCAGAAAATGAGTACACAAAATGAAAGATGCCAAATGTTCCAGGAAGGAACAGAGCACAAGTTAATTACTTTAAAAATAGATATCAACAGGGAAAAGAGGCTTACCTTGAAAACACCAACACATATTTCTAACAAGCTTACTCATTCGTGCAGTCATATATGCAAGAGGTATCATGCTATTTTCATTCAGTACCTGTAAATCTAACAATATCCTCAGGAAAGATAAACCAAAAGGTACAAGCAAAGATGCACAATGATAGATATTAGACAAAATACACCACTAAGAGTTCTAGATCTACCCTGTAGTTAAGTATGCCATTTAAGGAGATATAAACTAAAATCACAAATGTTAAGGTGGGAGGGTCATCTAAGCACAACCTGTTCTGCGCAAAACAGAGCTAACTTCAAAATCAAATCTAGCTTCAAAGCTGCAATTGGCTGTCGCCATCAGCTACTTTGCTGCTGAAATATAATCCTGCAATATGGGGCTTTGCATTTTAATCCCAGCCCCTCCAGATTAATAATACTATTTCATCACTTGTAGGTGGTAATATTTGCAGATGTTGGAAAATAACAATTTACCATGTTCCAAAAGCACGGGTTTGGTTGCTTTGAAAACAACCAGTGAACTGAGGCCCATTCATGTCAATAAATCATACACCTGGTAATTAAAGGGAATACCACAAATGTTGGCAAAAAAACTCTCCGTATTTAGGATGTGTGAGAATGAAGGTTTCCAGTACAATCCCTATTGCACATGCATTATGCTACAATTATATTGTTTAATTATACAGTCACTTTCTGCTCTTTTTTCATGCAGCGGACAGAATGACCAATACTCACGCAGGGAGCAACTTCCAAGTCGTATTCTCTTCACTTCTGTGAAATGCGCTTTAGTTACAAAACTTCTATGAACCTTACTTTCATGATCAGAGTGCTCACACACTTTTAACACCGCTCAGTACAGAAGTATCCCATCACTTCACAAACAACATGTGAATTATTGTCTTCAAAACATAGGTGAACTAAAGGGTCCATTTTATGGAGTAGGAGCCAAAGAAGGCAACATTGCCATCAAAGAACTTATAATTTTCTAGATAATTTTATAATATACAGATAACAATAACACATACAAATAAAGTTAACCATGCACTGAAGTCAAAGGAACACATGGTTGGCACGCAGTTAGTGCAGTTAGTGATCTCTATTGAAGAACAGCAGATTTTAGATCTGGAAGTGAGAACCCATAAACACAAGCAGGTAATTAGTCATCATGCAGAGGGTAGTGTACATCACTTGCGCAGAACTGCTCTGTATAGTAATGAACTTATAAGGCCACAACAAAGCTACGCAGGCAGTTTGAAATCTGGCATTAACAACTCTTCTTTGGAGCGTGACTTCAGTAAATATTGTCACCAGGGAGGTTCAGAGATATACTGCCATAGCCTTCTAGAAAAAAGCTATTAAAAATGAGCCAATTTCTCCATGTGTCATTACACTGTTATGAACATAAAACAGGACTGGAAATTCTAAGGCTGCCATAGAGACATCTTTCCTCTGAACACTGAACAGCTGTAGTCTAGTGGTAGATGAAAATCATTAAACCCACAAGCTTAAGACAGAGCCCACATGCCTCCAAAAGAAAAGGGCACAGATGAAAAAAGGAACAATCCATCTGTGGAAGGTGTCTCCCTGTTTTCTTGTCATCTGCCTATTCCCTGGTGAGTGAAGGTTGGCATGGACATCCCCCATGGTGCTGCATGCAACTGTGAAGTGTCCTGGTAGCCCAGAGTGCATGGCTCGTTTACTCCCTACAATGGAAACCCAGATGATCACACAACCCTTGTGGCAGACCCTCACTGCTGCCAGAAGTAAGACAGGACTGCACTGGTAACTGCTTCTACCAGAGCTGTCACTCTGTAGCCAAACCTACTCCACCATGTACCCCTTCACATCCCACACTGGGTACCTTGCCCACCTAGTCCCAAAAGCCAGACAACCTCTTGCTCATCTTCCTACTTTACCTGCTCAGCAACGCTCTCTCAACCTCTGACTCCACCATCTCCTTGTCTCCCAACTTTCCACCTCTATCACAAATTCTTGTTTTCAACTCAAGTAGCCAGACTCAGCCACTTCCTTGTCATCCATTGATGAGCCTTGTTACCACTTTCCATCTCTACTTTGAGCCTCACCCTTAATATATTCACTTTTGACCTGATTCTCTCCATTCTTCTCAACTCACATTCACAAGTCAAGACCAAGCTGCCTCAATACTTCCCAGATACGAGTTCTGGTAACAGAGGACTTGGGAGTCTCTTCTTAGTTCAGGCTGTGCAAGAACAGTTCACCTTGCTTCTAAGCCAGAACTGTACCAGACTATGCATGGATGTACATATGTATGTGGAAAATGATTGTATTTGAGCTAAGGTCACAAATTATTTCCTTAGCAATACTTAAAAAGGCTTATAACCTTGCCAGATTTGGAAACAAAATGTACAAATTCAAAATGACAATTACATCGGTGCTTCTAGATAATCACAGACACAGATTAAGTTTTATACATACATGCAAAATAATGGATTCTGCATTCAACATTAAAGCTCTTTGCATATCTCCCCCATTATACAAATCATCTTCTCACTCAAATTCAGGTCTTCTATGTACCCACTTTATTTCACATGACTGCTTATAAACAGAATGCTGTTTTGTTTGGGTTTTTTTTCTGAGGATAATTTTTCACCCTTAAAATAAACAAAAGCCAATTTCAAACTGAGGGGTGGCTGCACAAGGCTTTAAAACAAAAAACAAGCAACTTTTAATTTTCTTTAACATTTATCAAGTATATCAGTGTACAGTGATACTCCAACAGTATACTCTTACTTCAACAGTCATGCTCTTCTCTCTTCTCTTTGATGATCACCATCTCATATTAACCAGAGACAGGGCTATGTTTCTAAAAGACGAATGCATCTCCCACAAAGGATCCCATATTAATGATTGACGACTGCCACTCCCCAACAGGACTGCTTGCTATGTCCTGAATCTAAAACTTATTTGCTTCTCCACTCTACCAATGTTTTCGTTTGAGGAAAGCTTTCCTCCACCCCATAGTTACTTCTTGACTGCCTGTATACCTTGTACTTCCACCACATCAGTCAATTGATACTCTCTTTATCCAGCTACCTGCTGTCACGCTACTCGCACAAAGAAAATTGTCAGGCCCACAACAATATGCCTCACAAGCTTTCCCAACCTCCCCCTCACAATTTATTTTTCAGCTTCTTTTGATGATCACTTTCATAACTCCAGCTTTCATGTTTGTTCATACAGAACATTAGCACTTCTCAGCTACCCCGCTAACAAGCATTAGGAGCCCAGCTTTCCTACGCTAGCTTAAAAGAGAGTAGCTACCAGCCACCCTGAAGAATGCTGCATTATCACAATCACTGTGTGAGAATAATTTCAAAAGCAAGAACAAAGCAAGACGTAGGCTCCACTGAAAAAAAAATCAAAGACCTAAATTATACCAGTGTTATACAATGGGGGTAACCTACAGGAGATTAATCTCCAAAATGTAATTCCGAGCAATACTGATGCCTTCAAAAGCATGTAATGAAAAAAATACTTAAAGAGAAAAGTTATAAAGAGAAAGAGAACATTAAATATGGACTGAAGGAAATCAGCTGGGACACAAGACACCAGACCTACCCTCCTACAGTCTACATCTTTCAATGGATTAACAAAAAAAAAAAAAAAAACACACTCAAAAAAAGAAGAGTGAAAATCCACAAAAAGGTAGAGTTTTCTGCGTACTTCACTCAATTATGGGTTATGGACAATGGTATTGCACACTGCACCACTACAACTTCTTCCATTTATCCTTAAGTGTCAAAGAAAATGTCTGTAGAACTTGATTCTCAGTCTACTCAGGGGATCCTTTTATTCATCCTCTCTCTTTTATTCATCCATCAGCTACAACATGATTGACACCTTTTTCATCAGAACTATATGGCAGCATGACATGCTAATTACTGCATAAAAGATGATACACATTACCTCTCCAGGTCAAGCTGCAATCAATCCCCTATTTGGACGTCATTTTTAAAATGACAAGCTTTATCTTGC
Source organism: Psilopsiagon aymara (assembly GCA_024733675.1). Taxonomy (NCBI): domain Eukaryota; kingdom Metazoa; phylum Chordata; class Aves; order Psittaciformes; family Psittacidae; genus Psilopsiagon; species Psilopsiagon aymara. The sequence continues at coordinate 24,795 of JANRGW010034365.1, read as the reverse complement.
ACATCATTCTAGTCCAGATTATGCTGCTCTTCAGTTTCAGAGTAGGTTTCCTGAAAATGAAGATTTTGCTACTTCTGTGTAGTTTTGGGTGAATGGTACCAGTATTGGTAATGAAAACTAGTAACCCTTCTTCTGCTGCCCATTAACCTATTTCTTTTACTTTTGTCAGGGCTCTCCAGAAACAAAAGTGACAAAAGGATCTGCCTCCTTATACCCAGTTTTATGGTCTGGTTTCATAATTTAAGCTGGCTAAAACTAGTTATCTTTTGCCCTGAAGCTAACATTTTATGCCATAGATTGATTTCTTGCCAAAAATGCATTCATATTTGATAACAACAACAAAACAGGGGAGGAGACACATTAGAGCAAGCAAATGCATTCATACATTCTGAATGCAAGCGGAGGCAGGGGACAATTAGAAAGGAAATTCAAAGTATAAGGCATTTCCTGAGGATTAATGAGTGGGTGGTATTGTCTGACAGTCAAGGGCAAGATGGGTTCTGCAACCAGCACAATTCATTAATCCTCCAGGCAACAAACTGGAATTCTGCTATTTTTTTTTTTTCCTTTTTTCGACACTCATTATTTTCCTTTGCATTTAATTAAAATTTCCATTTACTTTGACACCATTGTTCCTTCATAGAATGACAATGGTTTGGGTTGGAAAGGACCTTAAAGATCACCTAGTTCCAACACCCCTGCTATGGTGGGGTCTCATGAGCAGACAAGAAGGGGTGAATCACATCCTTGACCTGCTGGCCACAGTCTTTTTGATGTAGCCCAGGATATGGTTCGTTTTCTGGGCTGCAAGAACACACTGCCAGCTCATGTTCAGTTTCTCACTGACCAACACACCCAAGTCCTTCTCTGCAGGGCTGCTTTCAATCCAGTCTCTGCCTACTCTGCAGTTGTGATTGCCCTGACCCATGTGCAGGACCTTGCCCTTGGACTTCTCGAACTTCATGAGGTTCAGAGCCTAGTGCTGTCCATATATCTCACCAGTGCTCCTATGGTAAATGGTATCCATAGAATTATGGAATTAATATCTGGTGCAAAAGGACAGGTAATTTTTCAAGCTTAAGAGTCATTTTAACATTCTCCTAAAGACTAAAAAAGTTCTCTGCCTTAGAAAAAGAAAGGGCTCAAAAGATGTGATCTTTTCCTCTAATTTACAAGCTGCTTGATGGCCTCCATCATCCTAGTGACAGCAGAAAGAGTGAGATTCAAGTATTGGAGAGAACAAATGCTTTTCAATCTGCATTTCAGCTCCTGAGGAAGCCACATATACTACTGCATTACTTAACGTGTCCCAGACTAGCAACCATCCACTCCATCATCATAATTCCATACTAACCTGTAACTGGTGCATCTATGTCCAGCAAATTCTTTTCCTGGCGAAGAATTGAAGCTCCTTCTGTTATTATTCTCAAAGCAACACTCTCTTCCAGCCTCCCTTCTTTCATAAGGTGTGCCTTCAAGATATCCACACGAGGTTTTCCATCATTATCAAACACTTCCTTAGCTGTGAGCCGATGACTTGGAGGAAATGGCACAGCTGAGTAGGAAAAAAGACAAAAAAATCTGGTCACTTTTTACAGCAAAGCCTCTGTCACTCACACTTTTCAAAAGACATCTCTGCTGCAAAACAGTGTTAACATGAACTTTCTATTGCCTTTTATGATTTGTGGTTTAAATTCTACATAGATTATCACAGATGCTATTAAAGTACACTTATTTGGCAGGCTTCATTATTCACTCATGTAAAAACAACTAATTTGTGCTTATAAAAACAATGAGAGGAAGATTCAGGCCATTTTTACAGGCAGATACATTCAAACAAGCTCCCCAGAAAGCATGGAAATATCAGGAAAGGAACGGACTGGTGCTTAAACTGCTCCAGTAGCACTTGTAAACCATTGATCTAACCCTCCCTTTCCATTAAGGGCATAAAATACACAAGCAAGTACAATACTGAATTTCTGTGCATGGATATGCATAGATACATTCCAATTAAAATGGTAAAATCCAAGACAGACCTCTCTCTCATGACCTGGGGTAAGGAGATGGAAGATGTCTTCCCTGTGTAAGTGACAGCCACATAAGACATTTGAAGCCTATCAAAGCATGCCTGAGTGCCAACCAGACTGCTCCAGCAAAGGCAGGGCAAAGGATGCTTCAGACAGAAGTTTGAAATAAATGCGTAAAGAGGCAGGCTGTCCTAGCAACACGGCAGTGACCATGATGCTGTCACGTGAGGTCTGAGACGCCCAGCAAACTTGATGCGCCTACTCTGGCTCCCCTGGAGCCAGCTGTAGCGAGAAGGCTGTAAGCTGCCAGGATGAAGCTGGAGCGTTATCCCAGCTTAACCCCCTTTCCCTTGCAGTTCAGAGTGGCATTAGGAGCTGCTTGATTCACCAGCCACAGAGGTAATTACACTGATCCCTGCCACAGCTGCCGGAGGGTCAGGTTATTTGGGAGACCCAAGCAGGGAGAGGAAGAAGCAGCAAGGCTGGCCTCAGCTGACTGCATTTACAGTGCAACCCCATTCCTGGCAAAGGACTTTGTCTGCCACGGAGTATCTTACAGGCAGCTCTGCCACACTGTGAGACATGAAACCCTAATGCAGTGGATCAATACATCTGTTAGCTTCAATTTCCTCCCCATTTCACAATCAGTGTACTTCAGAAACAACCCACAAATAGCAAACATCATTTAAAGACCAAGTCAAGAACTCTCACACTACCAGAACTAACAGAGCATATAAAAACGATTTAACTTTGTGCAGTTATTTTCCACTGATATTTTAAACACAAACAGATCAGAAAATCCCAACTTCTCTTCTTCCTTCACCCCCAATTCTTTGCACTTTTGCTGCCTCAGCCCTAATAGTCCATTCATTTCAATGGTCTGGTGGTGACTGATGGATGTGGATCTTTGACATGTATTGAAACCCAGCTGCTCTCCAGAAGCAATGAAACCTACAATTGACAATGAAGTTAAAATACAGCTCTGAAAACCCCTGACACAGATCCATGATGAACTTCTTGCTCAAATGAGAAGAACTCCTAGACTTCTTTAAATGACTAAATGTTTTAAATGGTACTTCTATGACAAAAGGTGGGCTGTTAAAGAGCAAAACCAGACTTCCTCCTTTCTGGGATGCAACTTCACTCCTGAGCTCGGAAGAGGTGATTCTTGCATACTAGCTAGCTTTCTTTGGGCCCCTCTTCCCTCTAGGACTTTATCCCATGGTACTCCACCATGCACATCCCTGAAAAGGCCAAAGTCTGCCCTCTCAAAGTCCAGAGTAGTGGGCTTACAGTGCACCTTCATCGCTGCCCTAAGGATCTTGAACTCCACCATTTCATGATCGCTGCAGCCAAGCTTCTCTTAAGCTTCACATCCCCTACCAGCTCCTCCTTGTTGATGAGAATAACATCCAGCAAAGCACCTCTACTTGTTGGCTCCTCTATCATTTGGAGAAGGAAGTTATCACCAATGTATTCCAGGATCGTTCTGAATTGCTTATGCCCCACTGTGCTGTCCCTCCAACAGATATTCG
>JANRGW010034365.1:10425-21206 GCA_024733675.1 Psilopsiagon aymara | reverse complement strand
CACCAGGGCTTGTGAACATGAGGCTGCACCTATCAGTCTATAGAGGGCCTTATCTGTTCAGCCCTCCTGTTTGGGTGATCTCTAGCAGACCCCCATCAAAATGTCACCTGTTCCTGCCCTCCCTTTAATCCTGACCCACAAGCTCTTGGTCAGCTCCTCACCAATCCCCAGGTGGATGCATGAGCTATAAACTCATAACACAAAAAAAGAATAAGTACTTCAAGAAAATGGAAGGTGAACTCTGCAATTCTCCAAGCTTCCATGCTCCTACAAAAACAAAATCTCAGAAGGCTAGCGAGTCCTATCTTGCATTTCCTTCATACATGATCCTGCATGAAGGAGAAGAAGGCAAAGTAGATGCTTCTCTTCAATCAGTTTGGGTGGAAGAAGCAGGTACCATTAGCTTGCATTCCTTCTGCCTCTGTTCTTCTCCAAAGGCATCACAATGTAAAAGCCTGAGGCATACTACTACTTTGAGGAAATTACTGTTATGCATGTGTGTTGAAAGGAGATTTTTACATTTATAAAGACAAAGCAAAACACAAATGCAATCAAGAAAGCAAAGGCCACGAAATGTTACCTGCTGATTGAGGAAGAATATGGCATACACTGCAGCACTGTATGAGCTCTGCAGGCAGGATTCTTACAAACATGTACCAGTGGGTAATTAAAGAAGAAGATACTGTTCCAATAGCAGATGATTCATGATTAATTAGCAAAAACATGAGTGACTGAATAGCCCACAAATTGCATCTTCCATTATGAGAATATTAATTTTGTATGTACACATGTGCAGAGCTTCCACAGAACAACAACACAACGGTCATGTTCCTGCAGAAGTCAGTTTAACAGTGTTCTGTGCCAGTATCACCCGCAAAATCCTGTTGTAAATATAACAAACATTTACTTTCTATTGCTTTATATATAGCAGTGTTACCATCTGAATACATAGGAATGGATCCATCAGATTCTCCATACCTGCTTTCTTTTTCAGCTTTTTCAAAACCTATTCTATTAGGGCTTGCAACAAGTAACTCTTCTGCTCACAACGGTTTTGCCTTAAACAGAAATAAAACCAGGAGCCTTACCAGGCAGCAACTGTGCACACAGCATGCACAACAGGGAAAAGCGTGGAGCTGGGAGAGGAGCCACAAGGGAGAGGCAGGAGGAGGAAGGAGTGGTGGTTTGAACCAGCAGTGAGCTACTCATCACCACACACACTCAGGGCATGTTTTTGGAGAAGGAGGTGTGAATCACTATTAAGCAAAGGCCATAAAAAAAGGGAGAGGCGATAAAATTTGCATATGCATTCCCCTTGTCATTTTTAGGGAGTTTAGTGACAAATCCCGCTACAAGACCACCCCACAAGAGAGTCAGGCACACTTTTCCATACTCCGCAAAACCTAAAATCTGGACTGCTCTGCCCCTCCCTTTACATTCATTTATTTATATTGTTATTTAAAAACAACCAAAAAATAGAACCCCAACACCAACTATTCATCATGTGAAATACTATCCTGGTGGTTATATACATCCAGGTGGTTTTGTAACAAAACAGACCACAACAAAAAGGAAAGAACCAAAGTTTTTAACTCTTTAACTTCAGCCTGACAGTAGCATCCTCCTGAGATCTGAAAACACAAGAATATACTCTTTAACCACTTTCTGGTTGGGCTTTTTTTCTTGCTTTCAGGTCTCTTGAGCATGTTCCAGCAAATGGAGAAAAAGATCAACCTGCTACTTTACTGTTCTTGCAGGCTCCTGCAAAACCCATCTTACCATTAACACAGCCATTGTAAAGGTCAGACACATCGTTACCGTTTCTCTCAAATTTTAAGCAGACTCTCTAGAACAAATAAATAAAGCATAAAGAGCTGCGCTTAATTAGAGTGGACCATGTGTGCATACATGAATAAAATACAAGCATGCGGCAAAGCAAGCATTATTTTGCTTATATATTATTCATTTTTAAATGAAGCTGTATGCTAAATTAATGCTCTCAGATGCTGCGCATAAAAAAATCTATCTTTCATCAATAATGGAGTTTCTCCCAAACTGTCTCCTTCTGTAACGCTTGTCTTGTAATCTCATACAACTTATGCTGTATGTGTATGACTGTATGTAGCTGTTTGTAGCACACCACACTTAGATGAGAAATAAATGTTTCCATTTGCAGAGAAAACACCAGTAACTACCGTCATCTCAATAGACCAATGCATTGCATTTGTCTGATGGCAATATGACATTCTCCATTTTGAGAAACATCTGCACTGTAGCAGTGGCTAGAGCACAAGTTATTAAATGGGTCAACATTCACACTACACATGCAAAGAAAAAGTCAGGCCACTGCAGCTTGATTTTTTTCCTATCTACTTACTCATAATCGTCAAACTTGCTACACGTAAAATTTTCCTGTCATCTCAGGAACGCCAGCAAAACTGTATTTCTGAAAGCCAGGAACATTTTTAATGGTTAGCTAACACTTTTTTGCAAGCTGACTTTGAAAATCTAACCCCATTTTACAACTCAGTTTAAGTCACGGCATATTCTTGGCCATTCGTGCTGAAAAGTAACAGCCGCCGTACTGGGGCATTTACTATTTAATCAGAGCTCTTTATTTCTGTACCATGCTATGTCTGACCAGAATAAAAAGAAGCAGCCAAAGACAGACTTTTTGGACATAATTCTGAGCATGTTCCTGTAGAGCTGCCTACACATTTCTGTCTTATCAGGGTTACTATGAACCAAAAGGGAAGGAACAATGAATTTTGGTTCACCCTTTTTCAGGAACACTGCTGATTTCAGGTGACAGACAAGGAACAAGAGGATGAGTCACTGCCATCCACAGCTGTGATGGAGAACAGAGCGAAACCTCCCAGGCAGCACAAGGTTCACAAAAGCGGCGGGAAAGGGAAAGGGCACTGCTAAAAACACTCAGCCATTAAGGACATTGGGTAATCACACGACAAACTCCCCTCCACAGATTTCTTCAGGCAGTACACGGATGATTCACCACTCAAGCATATTGGATCACTGGGATCTTTTTTTAACCGACACTTTTTCCTTAGCAGGTATTTTTTAGAAGTCTCATACAGAAAGGTGAGTTATTTAGAAGACAGAATCTCTTTTCAATACCAAAATTTGTACTATAGGATTCACAACACGTGCGGGTTCATACTGGGGTTTTGTCCACCTGAATTTTAGACATATTTTAGAAAATATATCTCTACCTGTTAAAAAAAAAAAAAAAAAAAAAAACCCAACAGTATATGATGGGATAAAAGTGAAACCAAAATTAATTTTCTTAGTGGAGCTCAAAGCAGAACTCATTTGTCCAAATGTTTTCTAACCAAAATGATCAGGTTTCATTTTACATTAGCTACTGTCAGTAGAGTAGGTACACTTAATGTAAGGCCTGCCTGGAACCTACTATGACTCTGAAACATCAGTGGAATTAGTAACTCCTGTCTAAAAGATCAAGCTGTCACCTGCTACTTTAAAGCATGATGTATTTGAGAACTGCTTTTTACTGCCTCTGCTCACTGGATGGTGAAATTGTCACAAATTGAAATCTGGGGGGGGGGGGGAACTACAATATAAAATCCTAAGGAACTGTGAGGATTCCTACAGAAATTTAGCATAAATTTTTCTCCATGGCCAAGAAGTTCTTGCAGTGTAATCAGAGCAACTCACACCTGTATTTTTTTAAAGACATAATTAAATCAGTGTCATTCAAGAGCAAGATAAGCTGCTTCACATACCTGAGGGTTCCACTGTGCGAGCTAGTCAATACTGCATAAAGAAATAGTCCATGAAAAAGAAAGTGCTGTTCCATTAAGTCACCTTAGAGTAACAGCAGCTGTAAACTAAATCAGGAGCAAACAAAAGGATCATTCCTTGACAAAGCCTATATATACCAGATTTAGAGAGAAAAATCGCGACAAGTTCCTTTGACAGATATCTCATTTAGCAGTGTGGAAAACAGGCCACCTGAGAAGGGGCAATAACACCTATAACCCATAAATCAATAGATTGGGGAGTAAGTTGGGGTAAAAATGGTCAGTATTTACCCAAGATCACTGCCTCCTCTTCATGTAACATGCAAGGGGAGAATCTTTCCCAAAGAGCAACTGGGGACAATAGAACCCACCACTGAAGAGATGCTTAATTGCTGTTGAAACTGTTAACTAATTCTAGTCCTTGGGGTCATCACCAGCAGGTACTACAGGTTGGCAAGGAAGCTGTAGCACAGGAGACTGAGACGAACCTTGCTAGTATAATTTCTTGACCTATGAAGGCTTGAAATAAAAAATAACATAAAGCCACTTGACTAAATATCCGTACCCTGATTACTATTTTAATACCTTGTGACTTTTCAATTGTAACCTGAGAACACAACAGCAAAGAAGACAGAATTGCCTCAGAGAAGCTCACCTAACTTTGGACAGAAGCTACACTAGGAAGGTGTTTGTGAAAAGGAAGGGATATGTCAACTGTGCAGCATCGTCAACACATTGCTAAGTTGTTTCCAAGTGCTAAGACACTTCATGCAGCCTTCAACTCAATTCACTCCATAGCAAGTGAAATGCCCCACCCTAAGCAAAGCCATTTGAGCACACTGTAGTCCTCATGTAGCTACATGAGGGAAGCAAATTTTTTATGCAGAACACTTCTGCAGAATTGGAGCCTCAAACTTGCACAGGAAAGATTAAGTCTCACCCCCTACAGCACCTTTGTCTTTCTGAAAAAAGCTAACTGTTCTCAGAAGATGAAATGTCACCAGTTCAGGAATTGCTATGGTCTTCTCATAACACTACTGCCTTTTCCCAGACTATACAGTATCTAACAATAAGAAAATATAAGAAATACAGAATAAGTATAAAGTAACACTTTTCTTCAATTCTTCAAATGAACATAACTGATCATCACATAAACTCACTTCAAATCATACTTAAACAACCATAAGTAGCTATATTGCCCTAAATAACCACACAGAAAAAAGATGAAGAGTAATAAAACACACAAAGGCCTGGACAAACACAGAAGATTCCCTTTGAAGTCTGATTTCTGTCTGGTGAATTGATTCATGTGTACCCACTCCAACCACTCTGAATACTTTCATAATAAATTAAAGAACTGATATCAGTAACACACAAAAATTTGAATTACTATAACCAGCCAGATCTAGCTCCAATATTCAATCACTGTAAAACAATCAGCTATAAAAATGTTATTCAGTTTCTCAAAAGCACCTGAAAAAATGATGACGTGAAATATTTTACAGAAGAACATTTACAGGCTCAGACACATCAGAGGACATACCCTGAGGACCTAGGAAGAGGTACAGGTTGGAAAGAGGAAGGGAAGGAGGTACACTATAAAAGGCTTGGATGAAATAAAAGCCTCATAATTCAAAGAAAAGGGTCTCTTTGAAATATCAAGTTGTAGAGTATCTAGTTATTACAAACAGCATTCCCAGAGTATCTTTTGGGCAACTAGTAGAATAAGCAACCAAATCCTACTAGTCTTTCAGACCACAAAACAACACACATCCCCATAAAATACTACAAAAATGGATCCTTTCCCTGTGTTAGAGATCATACACAAGTATCTCTGACCTTTATCATTCTCTCCTGTTCACAGTTTCTGGATTAAAAAAATCAAATAGAGAGGAAAAATTCAGTTTAACAGAAAACATTTCCAGTTAGGACCAACACATAAAGTTAAAACTGGAAAATGTGATTGCAGCTTCCTGGCCTCATCAGAAAAATTTGTTTTTCTACTTTGTGTGTTACACCCAAGTTTTTCCATAGGCCTCCAACTGCATACTGTTGAGCTTTGTTTTTATTAGCTTTTGCAACAGAGAACAATAATTATCCAGAGTTTAAATTCCTTTATAGGAACAATTCATCTGGAGAAAACAAAGTCAGGGAAAAAATCCTGTAACAATGGAAAATACCAAAGGTCTTCCAAGACTTAGATAAGGAATCAGGCGCACTCGTGCATCCCCCAAAATACTTGAATAACAGATCATTTATTTCTACAGTAAGACTTCACTATTATTCCTAGTTAGAAACAATTAGGAAGCTATTGCATGAGGAATGATTTCAATCTATTGGGAAAAATATAATCAGTTCTAGGACCTGAATAATCTCCAGGCATCAGTCCACATCTATGGCACCATTTCTTTCCAACTTCCTCATTCAACCTACTTCAGTCAGCTACCAAATTTCAGCCTCCTATGTGGCAATGTAGCCAAAAGGAACATTGCAAACAGTTCCTTGACTAGAAATTGAGGTCTTAGTTAAGACTGACTCACACCTTTTGAGCATAATGGAATACCATTACCAAGTCTGGTCAGAAATCAGTTTAGCTTTAAGGCTGAAGTGACAGTGACATATGAAAAGGCAGAAAACCAAACATCCTTTCCCTTCCAAAGCTGCTCCACCAGGATGAGATTTAAATACAATAAAGATGTAGTTTCCAAAAATTGACCACTGCGCATAGTCTGGCATTAGCTACAAATTTGTTACAACTAGTCATAGAAAGAGAGATGAGAAAGTGCAGGTAAGGAAACCTTTATTTGCAGATATTCTGTGTTTAACACTGCTTAGATGCTACATATTACAGAAGCAGCCCAGCCTGAATGGCCAGTCTGCGGAAGTTGCTTCCTGGAATAAGAAACACCACCTCACCTTTAGCTCTGAAGAAGCTATTCACCAGCAGAGGATACGGAAATAAATCCCTGCAAGCATTACAAAGTAATCCCTTACAAAAATAAATCTTACATTTCAAATATAGGACATTTCTGTAATCTAGCAATGGACACCTTGCCCAAAGAGCCTGCAGCCTACGGGGCAAAGACAACAGGATAGGAGCAGTAACAGCTCGATATCTTACTGCCTATATCTTCCAGGGTCTAAGCTGCCAGTGGCAACCGAAGGATATAGAATCTTTGAATCGTGTAAGTTTTAGGTTTTCATTTTGTTTTGTTTAAAAAAAAAAAAAAAAACGCAAGCCTTGGAGAAAAGAAACAAAACCGCCAAACCTTATTCAAGCTGATAAATACCAGGATGTGAAGAACATATAAAATATTAGTGTCTGAACTATACCACGTGAACTAAATAAAAAAATAAGGCTGATCTGTTAAATTGGTTTATTATTTTGTGGGTCACGAGTTACGCGGTAAGTAGCAGATCTACACCTGCACTTCATAAATCAGTCAGACAAGGCCAAAGCTGTGTAAGAAAGAGTAAAGCCTTACAGATGTAAGTATGTGTTCAGCCTAAGTGCAGCAGGAGCCAAATTAACCTTAAAAAGTAGCTGGAAACAGAAGTTGGTGGTTTGTTGGGTTGTTTCTTTTTTTGGCTTGGTGTTTATTTTTTCTTGATGCTGGTTGGTTGGTTGGTAGTTTTTTCACTCCTAAACACGTGTGATTGGCTTAGTAGCATTTTTGCCTTTGACGGAAGTTTTAAATCAACATAACTCTGCAGAAGTGAATCCATACTAACACTACTTTATGTTGCATGAGGACTGGCCAAGCTCCACACATATTAGTGTGAAAAAACGCCATTTCAGAATTACACTAATACTGAATTCTCCTTGTTCAGCCATAATGAATAGAAAGGAAACAGGATAGGCATAAGAAAAGAGCACCTCACTGTATAAAAATTACGATGTGCCAGGTTACACCTATTACCAATCCAGTAACTGCCCTTTCTTGTGTAGGCGTCAGGTCACATACCTGGAAAAAACAGCAACATAAGAAGATACCAGTCATTTTTAGTATTCATTTTCTCTCTGCAGTTTAACAGCTAGATACCAACAGTCTTCACAGCATGGCTTTGCTTTGTCTGGATCAGGAATTAGGGACACACACATCACATTACACAGAGTCATGCTGAGAAAAGAACAAAAAAAACCAAAGCCACCACAGCCTTTACTAAGTACCCAAAGACACTTTAAATAACTGGCTTCTGCTGGAATTGAGCTTTAATGAACTCAGCACATGCTCAGCACAATTTGCTTCTTCCCTGATATCAGAGATACTACTTGCCAGTTCAGACCAGACCATTTAATAGGGAAATTTAGCCCTTCGTTTTCAGAAAGGACACAAGTAGAAGGCAAAGTGTATGTGAGCCCTCCACAGGCCCTGTAAGTGACAGTGCCTCTTGCTCTTGATGAAAAGAAACCGATTCCCAGTGACAACTTGTTCTTCTAACACAGTCAAAGAACTAATTTTCTTGTGATGTTATTACAGTTCACATAGATCAGTGCTAAAGATTATGGACCACATTCACCACCATGCTATGTCACTGTAATACCATTAAGCAAATGTTCTTTCTAATCCAGCATTAACAGATTACACAGATTTGAAACAGGGTTCAGCCTGCTCTACTTGACATCTAAATAAAATTTACCAAACCCAGTGACACTGGCATTAATCTGAAGTAATGTAGCTGTGAATCAGCCCTGATATTTTTGTTCAGTTTTCATGTCTTGCCTCCACCGGCACTTACACCGTGGAGCATCCACATGGAAATTCTGCCTTGAATTCATCTCCAAAGCATATTTCTTTCCATCGTCTAAACTGGACTGCTGCAGACTGCTGTTTTTACTTTAAAAATAACACTCAGAATCATACAATCAACCACGTTGGAAAAGACCTTTAAACATCATCAAGTCCATTTCCTCAGCACTGCCAACACCACCACTAAACCAGGCCACTAAGGGCCTCATCTACACAGTTTGTAAGCACTTCCAGGGATGGTGATTCCACCACTTCCCTGGGCAGCCTGTTCCAATGCCTGATTGCACTTTGGTGAACAAATTTTTCCTAATATCCAATCTAAACCTCCTCTGGCACAGCTTGAGGCCGTTACCTCTGTCTCATCATGTGTTACTTGGGAAAAAGAGACCAGCCATGCAGAATAACAAAAATTAAAACATAACTGAAAAGCAAGTTTTTGTTGGTCAAACCGTTATGTACTTTGATAGGCTTTTTTTGGTTTAAGCTGTTGTCCTGGGTTTTATCTGTGTATATGTGGCAGCAATAGAGTTTCAAAGCCCTTAGTATAAGCTTCTGCTCCGGTATTTAAAAGGATATTTAATCCAAATCCTCCTTTTATTTATTAAAGATGCTTTTATATTTTTCGTAAACCGTATCTTCCCTCAGATCTCAACTGCTGCGTAACAAATGTGTTGGATAAAAATAAACCTGTCTAAACTTACCATTCTGCTGATACTCTGAAACATCCTGTTCCAAAGCAGAACCGAAGTTTTAAAAAAGCAGCTTTATGAGGCTACGAAAGGATCAGAGACCCGTGCTTTATTCACAGGCCCTTTGTGTGCAAGCAATTTAACCTTTGCTTGCCAGTGACTACACCCAGAGAGAGACCTCAGAATCGGGGTACTCGGTTCCATCATCCACTGGTGTGCATTGAGCCTGGGGTCTCTGTGAAGGATGCCGCATGGAGAACAGCACGGCACAACAGGACTTCCAGCACCTTTTCCAAAAAAGCTAATGAACGAGGTCACCAGAGGGAAACCAAGAAGTAAGGAACAATTCTTTCATCTGCTAATGGCCCTTTCAGACACAACTCAGGTCTCAAATTGCTCAGTGCAGAACAGGTCACTATCACTTCAAACCAAGACCCAAAGAGATTTCACTTTATTCAGTGAAGTACTGAGAGGCTGAGAGACCTCAGCTCAACACTCCTAGCTCTCCTCTACTCTTGGTGAACATCTCAGCCATAGACCTGACCAAGATGAGGTTTGAAAGTCCTCTCCCCCACCCTGACCAAACCCAAAATACTTTCCCAAAGAGGATGCAAAAGCCCTGGATCTGATTGAGGGGAGACAAAATGTGACACTGCAACCTAGGTGGATCTGGAGACCTGGCATTCTAGAAACTATGCTCTGGCTTTCTGCTCCAAAGACCATTTAACATTTGGTGGTGGTCTGACATAAAAAATGGCCAGAGAAGAAGACACAGACGCTATATCTCACGGAAATATAAAACCAGATCCATTCACCAATGGATTGCAAATGATAAACCTAGCCTAAACATTTTCACTAGTTCTTCATCTCTCAACCCATTTGCTCACTGTATCACCAAGAGGTGAGCTTAACTGTTCAGCAAAAGTTGAGCAGAACTTTTTTATTAAATAACCATAGCAAGAAAGAGGAATTTATATCTCTGTAATATCATTATACTGACATTACAGATCTGAGGAATACAGCCGTCCGACTACATTGTTATTCAAAGCAGCATGAGGCAAAGCAGGTCCTAGAGAAGCCATAGTCACTACTGAGCACCAAGAAGCCATCCATCATATACAATCCACAAACGTGTCGCTTGTTTTTTCCTCTCAGAGCGTGGTGTACTGTTCTGTTTTGTTAGATGCATTACCTGATTCCTGTACATCATTTTCACTCAAGGAAAACAACTCTGACTTAAGTGGAACATGGGGTTTTAGAGCTTTTATTTAAATATCAAGGGGCTAGTTCTTGCTACTTGTAAATGAAAGCATCATCCTTCTAAGGCTGCAGTTACTTCTCACACTGAAAAATGGGCTTGCATTAAGCATATAATAAAGGCTCAGAGATAAAAGACATACTTCACAACTCAAATGAGGGGGCACAAGACCAGAGAATTCCCTGGTTCTTGCTTCATGCAGATCACCTCACTGGTGCAAGAGGCAGCAGGAAGGTCAGAGAAGGTCAGGTGGGAAAGAAAACTTCACAGCCTGAACAAGAAGTGGAGAAACAAGTCGGGGGGG
>JANRGW010034365.1:0-10313 GCA_024733675.1 Psilopsiagon aymara | reverse complement strand
CACTCATGCAGTTTTAATAAAGCCTTAGTAAACAATAGTCAACAAAATTACCCCTCACACACTTTATTTCTCCTACATAAAATAATCTCCAAGACCTCTGGTGTATAACTATCCATTAAAATCAAATGGAATAAAAATGCTGGCATAAACCTAGGTAATTCCCTAGGCATCCAAAAGTTAGAAATATTTCCATTTTGAAATCATCCCTTCTTTCAACTCTGCTTTAAAGGCAAACTTCAGATGTAGCACATCTTCAAAACCCCTGGCTCACCATGCTGTAAGCCTGATCTGTGATCTCACAATACACGTGCAGCAAAACCGCCAAGGTGACGCTGCATGGCAACGCCTGATGCAACTGTGACTAGCTTGGGTGAAAACATCACAAAAGGAGAAAATCATTTGCCATATCTCTCAGAGGAGCCTCCAGTGGCATCCTGCAGATGCCTGATACTTATAAAATGACTACATCAAACCATCTCTGTCAAGGCTTGCTCTTGTTCTCCTCTTGGTAAGAGGGTGAGTGCCTTTGCAAAGTGGTTTGTTGTTCAGAGAAAGGGCAAAACTCACCTAGGATTGGGCATAAGAGAGAATGACATTGAAAAAAGGTACATAATATCATTAACTGGAACACAGTCCTGAAAGGTGCCTGAAGATTTGCATAGCCAGTACCTCATCACCACTTCTTTGGATGTGCTGTGACCAAGGCAACAGTTACTCTGGGAAACAACGCAACAAAAGGAAGCACACCTTTTAAACACACAGAGGTATCCCAAACCAAGCAATCTGCCCTACAAAATTTGAAATGAAGGGGTTTTGTGGTTCCTTTGGCTTTAGTGTTTTAAGTCTTTTGTGTTTTGATTTGGGTTTGGGTTTTTCTGGGGGGGGTGGGGGGTGGAGGTGGTGTTTGTTTGTTTTCAAATACCTTCAGCTTCGCACAATTAAAAATAATTGCAAAAATTTCCATGATTATTATTCCTGAAGGGATTTTTAGCTACTCACACGCTGCACCATCTGCAGCAAATGCAGAAGTATCTGTAAGGGGAACAGACATCGCACACGGATGTGAAATATTTATAATGCCTATCTGCACACAATTATTCTAAACAAAGCACTCTCACATGCTTTGTATTTAATAAACAACCTATTGAGGAAATAACACACACCACAGTGGCATCAAGACATATTGCTGATGCTCTTGTTAGACACCCTTATATGCTTAATAATAAAGGAGTGAATTACATTTACAGAAAATGCAATGAATTTATGTGCCCACATGCCTGTGTTGGCATCCAGATGGCAACAGATTATGGATTTTGTATGTTAAACCTATACAGAACTAGAAAGAAGTACCAAGGGCTGTACCTACTTCTATTTCCTTTTCACACACACACACTCCCTCCCCACATCACACATTGCTGAGGAATTAAAAGTGCTTCTCCAGGTCTGCTGACCGGTAACATCCCATTGTGCAGATGTGAACAACTGGTCACCTCCGAGAGTGCTGCCCTAACAAATTAAACTATTTTGTAAACATCTGGGGTAAGTATACATCTTATAGCCTCGCCATCTCAAACAAGACATTCCAGTTGAATTCAAAGTGTAAAGGACATTAATTCACATGCTCCCAAAGCCTCAAGGATGATTCCTAGCAAACACACTGAATAGCTGCAAGGCTTCTAGACTATATACTAATTCTTGATCAATAGAAATTCAAGCACAAACCCCCCAAAAGCACATTACCACCGTCTTAACAAGTTTTTGAGGCAGTGGGAAAAAGAAATGCATCTTGGGGCTCTAAGTACCCCAGGCAATGTACCTGGCCAAAATAATGTGTATTATACCTGGAGTGCGCACTGAAAGCACCTCTTCAGTACCAGCTACCTTCATTTTTCTCCCCCAATCACTACAGCAACCTTGCTTCTGTTCAGAGTGTCTCCAGCAAAGCCATTATCTCCAGAAGCAATACTGCACTGAGAGGAGAACACAGGAGAGTCTCTCATGTTCTGTGGGCAGCCAGTGGGTAGCTCCATGTGTGAAGAATTGAAGTATCCTCTTTTATCACCAGAAAACACAGGGGAGAAGGTGAGCCTTTCAAAAGCCCTCCCCATTTCACAAGAAGTGCCTGTTTAAATAAATTAAACCCAGACAGACATTGCAGGTAAGTGCTCAACTGAGGGACAGATGCTTTTCTCCTCTTTACCCAAAGGAGTAATTTCTGATCTGGTATAAAACACATGCCCTGTTATCAAGGTCTCCAAAGCACAATCAAAAAGGTACAGAATATCTTTGTTTCCAGTTTAATAATCTGCTTGGGTTTTTTTTTAAGTAAGTTTTTTGAGCACAGAACAAATGAAAAAGATGATAGCAGCTCCCAGCCCTCGCATTCTGCTAACTGTTCTGGAATACCACTGGAGAGTGAAACAATATTTAAACTTGCTTCCACACTTTTTTTATAGTCTTTTCATATTTGTAATGCAACAGATACCAAACAGAGTGGAATGGCTGCTTTTTCCTGACTTCACTACAGCTTTCCACAATGGTCTACAGTATTTCCCTATAAATACAGCAGAGTTGCACTATAATATGCTGTGTGCACGTCATGAAAAAGATAAAGCATTCCAGTATAAAAAGAAAATAGTCTAACAATGAATAAATTTATAAATATAGTCAATAGAGATCAATAACCACCTTTGTAGTAGGAATAACTTCATTCTTTCCCCTAGAGCACAAACTGACTCGACACACAAAACTACTTTTCTAGACTTGTTAGTAGAACCAGCTTCTTGTAGACTATGCTGTAGGAAAACAAAAAAAAAAAAAGGCTCTATTTCAGACCAGTCCATCAATCTGGTTTCACTTCTGACATGTAGGAAAGCATATTCCCTTCATAGTTTTCCAGTAACATCTGTCTGAAGACCACAGAACCTGCCTCACTCTGCTCCCCCCCCCCCAAACATACTAAAAATATGGTTAACCATTTGAATTACCATTAAAGAAAGCTGTATTTTTCATGATGTCTATATTGCATAAGACCTTGTTAACAGACTAACTCCTCTCATTCAACGTGTGCAAATCTTAAGGGGAGCAGCAACAGCTTAAGTGATTGTATCTAATTTGGCTTTGAAAACATGTCATTCTATATCTTTGGAATACTGAAGTCTAATTTACAGAGGGTTGCATTACAATGAAATAAACTACTGTGGCTGAGAGGAAGGGTGTGGGGTGGAACTATTAGCCTCCAAAATCCAGCTAGCCCTCCAAGTGTAACTAGTTCTAGCCATTCTACCTACCACCCTTTCACCCATTGGAGGCCACCTAATCTGTTAGAGTCTACAAAAAAAAGTAGTGGTGGAGTTTTGGTTGGGTTTTTCCCTGTTTAGAGAAGCATACCCACAAATTAATCCACCTTTGAACACTTAAGTATTGCAATTCAGTTCAACATATACCCACGCTCCAAAGAGCTTGAACTTATTTTTTTGCTCTTCATTTTAGCACAAATTATTTCCTTCTATCACAGCCTGCCGAACCAGCAAGGAGGTTTCAGCCAAAGTAAACAAGGCAAAGCACAGTGTATTTCAGCTCACAGTAGCTCATTTAACCATGCATGCCTCACATCACATGCACAGAGCCTCCCTGTGACTTCAGTATTACAAATTGTGGCAAAACCTTGTCAAACAGTCTTCTTCCAAAATAACCACGCACGTTCATTTTCCAACATGCTTGCCCTGCCACTCTCATGAAATACTCTGATTACGCTATGGCATCTCCTGACTTGGTACATGAGGTGAAGAGAAACTACCGTTGGAATAATTTCAGCCCTGCCTGAGCCACACAATCGCTACTTGGTTTTCTTTGGACAGAGACTTGCTAAGAGCTGTGGAAACTCTTTGGCACAGGAGCTCATTGATGGACTCCATCTCAAGTTTTTGACCAGGAATCACAGGCTTCTGGAACCATTTTCCAACTAATTTTATTGAATGCATGAATTAACTAGGGTTTGTGCCATGCAACCACAGACTTCCCTGTGTCTTTTTTTAAGGCATGAAGTGAAACCCCACAATTATCTACTGTATTACTTCTTATTTAATGCCCCTGGAAGTAATGCACAGCAACAGCAATATCAGACAGACTGTGGAAAGAAAATCTTTCACCTCACAACTGGAAAACTACTTTTTATTTTGTTTAAACTACAAAATATGAGATGTCATTACAGTCATTATTTGCTTAGAAGCTTTTTCCTTCCCCTATCTCCTTCAATTGTTAATCTCAGACTTCTCTGCCCCTAAATCGTATCTGATCTTTGAGAGACAATTTATTTCCATGAATAACTTTGAAGAACAATAATTTTGTCTTTGACAAAGTCATCACCATTTTGTGGGACAAGAAGGAGACAACTTTATTCTCTAACAAAAGGGATGGTGAAAGACAGGGAGAAAGTTTGCTCTGCTGAAGACAAGGTAGTATTTCTAGTATTGTCTTACCAGGAAAAATACAGAACACCCTACACTCAATTAGAGTCAGTAAAAAAGAAAAGCTGGGGACGTGCACATGAGGCAAAGAGTCGCCTTTTTTTACTCTTCACACTATTAAGATTACTGTAATGGCGGATGTTAACTGGTAAAGAACTCAGCCCTACAGAATCAGCACCCTGATCAGCCTTCCAGCAAACTATCATCTGTGAAATTAGCAGCAAAACCAACCCCAAGCTTTCATGTACTCCCCTCACCCTTTCCAAGTCACTGCCACAACTGAACAAAAAAAAGACTTGTTAGAAAAATCTAGAACTCATTGGATATTGAATCAATTATTATCCCCCTCACAGCGATAACTTGGTTGGATTACCAATCCCATATTCCCACTGTAGGATAGTGAATAATGCACTACCTTTTAGATGCAGACTCAACTGGCTGCTCCACAAGCTCTGGACTGAGTTCCCTAAATGGCTTACTTTCCAGCATAATTCACATTACAAATAAGATCTGTTGGCCTTTAAGAAGGAGCAGGGGAAAAAAAAGAGCAAACCAAAGCCTGATTTCACTACAAGTACAACTTTCTGAAGCACAAGTTGAGGCATTTTCAATTATCTTTTATCAAATACACAGTGAAACAGAGGAGATTAAATTAAGTGCACTTCAACTGAATCATTTTCTGCAGAATCAAGCAGTATCAAATTGTTCGGCGACTTGATAAGGAGTAGAAAATCGCAGCCTACTGTCATGGAAGTGAAAGGCAAGTAAAAATATATATTACATTTGTGTGACACAAAGCCTTTTCTAAGATTAGTAATATCTTAGCATTAAGAACATAAAGATACTAATGTTTACTAAGTAGGATTTAACACGCAAGAAACAAAACCCTTTGTGCTTAATTTCTTGAATGTGTTTTAACAAAGTCCAAGACTGCCTTTGGGAATTTCCCAAAGCACAAAGAATCCATCCATTATCCAGATGTAGACAAGTCAGCAAGCTCAAACTCTAATTTCTCAAATATTATCATTGCTGATCATGTTGCTGTCACAGAATAACTTTCACATTCTCATTTGTTTAAAGATTAGACAAACAGTAACCTCAAAGATTGCTGGACTAATTGCACTGTCATCCAAAAAGTAGCAATGTGGCACTAAAGGGTTTGTCTCAAACTATTCTCTGCTCTCCTAGATGTAAACAGTGGTATAATTTCCACCCTTCCTCAGAGTAGTTTAGTATAGCTAAGAATTTAGCATATGAGGTTCAGAATTGAACCTTAGAAGCTAAACAATCATTATTTTTTTGTAATGTTAATTTTTACTCTAGCATTGCTGCCATTTTCTACCCAAGCAACTGCCACACAATGTGCTTGGCAAAAGCAGCAGCATCATCAAGCTCTTTCAGACCCCTGCTTTGATGTTACCTTCTATAGACTTAACCTTACAAAAACCCTGTCCACCTGAAAAACAAAAGACTCAGCTGCATGAGGGCAGTTATCACACTTTTAAGGCCTCTGAATTCAAACTCAAACCTGGCTTACAACTATGCTCTGATGCATTAAATAATCACAGTACATGGATATCCAGTCTTTTTTCATTACCTGAAGATCTTAAAACCTGTGTCACTGCCCTAATCATTTAAAGATATCTAAATATTAAAAGGAATACTTAACAGTAAACGCAAAAGAATGATCTCTACATTTAAAGCTTTACAACTTAATGGATTCCGATTTAACTCCTTTGGGGGGGACACCCTTACTTACTAAATTCTCAGTCTTACAAAATGCTATTTCTAAATTACTTGATTCCTACGCTTACACTTCATATGTTGGTAGTATCACTGTCAGAATCTACCCTGCCTATAGTCAGGGGCAGATATGCAGGGAGACCTGCTAATCTGAATCACAAACTCTTAACCAGTAATCATCACTTGAATTGGCAACCTCAGCTGACAGAACAAACAAAACAGCACTGAATTTATGGGTTTAGTATTTCCCTCTTCTGCAGGCAGCCAAAATGATCTGACACATTTACGCACATCAACTTTAGCAACAGATGTCAGGCGAGTTAAGTTGTTTGCCTATTTTTTACCCCCTCTCATGCTTAAAACCTTCCAAATGGAATCCCAGAAAGTTTCCTGGCTAGAAGCTATGTATGGAGCTATGCTTTCGTGAGGAAAAACAAAAACCTAAAAAGTTTGGCCTAATCCAGCAAGCAAGAAGAAATGCTGTTCCACACAGAAAATGCAAGGCATGGAATGATGAACACGTTTTCTGAAGTTCACAGAGTCCCAGAGAACGGAAAGAAAATATTGCGCATACATCTTTTCCATAATGAGTGACTGTGCTTTATGTTATAATGCCACAACATAGATAAAATGTACTATGCCTTCCTCTACAAATTAAGGGCCTTGGCAGAGGTCCTGCAAAACAGAACTGATCTAGTTTCCACAGCAGTCCCTCTGCCTTCAAACTTCACCCTGAAATTGTTGGGATGCACAGTGGACTGCATCCAAATTCATTCTTCCCCAGTAATGAGGTGAACACACTGAAATCACAGCTCCAGCACTGCTCACATACAGCAACTTCAAAATTCGATTTAATTTTAATTTGTGTTAGAGATAGACATTTCAGCACAACAGCAAAAGGCCTGCTTCCCACTGCACCAGGTCTATAAACCAGTAATAATGCATTAGTTCTCATTGCATGCAGGAGAGCTGTTGTGTGAAACACCAACACTTCACTCAGTTGAACTAACTTCATACATTTTCCAGTAAAACACAATACAGCAGCATACTGAAGATATATTTATTGTAAAAATATTGACACAGAGAAAAAGAAAAACCTACTATCAAAAAGCAAAATGTATACTTAGATGTATATAGGACAATGCAGACAGCTTAAAATCCTTTCCTCAGGAATTTAAACTGAACCAGTTTAAGTCAATCACATTGCATCTTGCATTTTTCTAGCATTAACAAATGAAGGCAGACATCCACACCATTTAACTCTACCTGATTACTTGAGAAACAACATTTCAAACACAGTGTTTGAAACACATTGTCCCCCTCATTTTCTAGTACTCATTGAATCATTTGGGTTGGAGAAGACCTTTCAGATGAAGTCCAACTGTTAACACAGCAGTGCCAAATCTACCTCTAAAGCATGCCCCGAAGTGCCATATCATCATGTCTTTTAAATATCTCTCGGGATGGTGACTCAACCACTTCGCTGGGCAGCCTGTCCCAACGCTTGACAGCCCTTCCAGTGAAAAATCTTTCCTAATATCCAGCCTAAACCTCCTTTGGCACAATTTGAGGCAACAGCCTCTTGCCCTATTCCTTGTTACTTGGGAGAAGAGGCCAACACCCACCTCCCTACAAACCCCTTTCAGCTAGTTGTAGAGATCAGTAAGGTCTCCCTGGCCTCCTTTCCTCCAGCCTAAATAACCCTAACACCCCGAGCTGTTCCCTTGCAAAACTCGTGCTCCAGACCTTTCACCAGCTCTGCTGCCCTTCAGAAGCACATATTGGAAAAACCCTAATGGCAAAAACCACAAGCACAGAATGAACACATCTATGAAGCAAGTACAGAATAAAGGCACGCATGTTTCTCTGAATAATATGCTGGCTTAGTTAATTCAGAATGCAAAAGCACAAAATAAAACCACATCCAAACCCAACAAATAACCTCTCCTGCAGCAGTAACAAGCAACACACTATTTCCAGACAGTTATTTTGGTGTAAATACTGAGCAACTTTTTAAAGATAAGTTCATACGTAATACATAGCAAGTCCTTGCAAACAGGAGGCTCTACTGCCTGCCTTTGCCTCTACACTACTGATACTTCTACCATTGCTTGCTTGCTTCCTTTTTGTGAAACTAGGTCCAAGGAAAGGCTTACTCTTTCCCAAAACGGAAAGTAACCCCTGAACATCTGGTAACTTGCATTAATCCAGCTCCCTGAGTTCTGCCACGGAAGTCACGCAGCATTCACCTTCAGAGAGTCTAAAAAAATTCATAACAATTTTTCCCCTCTAATAAAAGGATATTCCAGTTAGACTACTCTCTTCCTCTTAGGAAGAAGTATGAGTAATATGGCATGTCAGTCTTCAGGGAATTATAGCTGTCATAGTATGAGGATACTTGGGGTTTGTAGGGTTTTGTTTCTTTATTTAGGGTTTGGTTTTCTTTTTTTCCAAGCTAACATATCAAAACATATCTAATATCTCACTGTGCATATATAAACAAGCATCACCGTCATATGGCAACCAAGCTTTTTGTTATATTACTATTAACTCCTAATTTTAAAAGCAGAGAAACGGAAATACCTGGAATTCAGGAAGGTTGTGCCAGACTTTCACATATTTAATCTACTTTTTGAATTCTTGCAAACTTTCATCATAGCTTTTCATAACATTCAGAACAGCTTGTGGCAGACAGGCCTATAGCTTAATTACACTGCATGCTAGTCTGGAACTGCTGTAAGTGTTTAAGATGGGGGCACACCACTGTACAATGATGTCTAATGACTCAATTCTTTGTCTTTCCCCTAGTGATATCTGCCTTTTAATTTGCTGTGCAATATTCAACCGTACTGTGTTTCAAGCTTCAGCCTTCCCAGAGCTACCCATGGAAAGATGATCCTGAAGCAACAACTAAGGGACAAGAGCCAGGTCAGGGCCTAGCATGGTAGAACAGCAATTTTCTCATGTTTCTCATTCCCATCTGCACAGTCACATTTCTCAACATTGAATTTCATTTACAATTCTGAGGCTTAGTTAAGCAGGACTGTGAAGTAACTGCATAATTCTTTAGAGCTGGCCCTTAACTACCCTGAATAAATTAGTACTTCATTACCCCACTGTTCACCTGCTCCTCCAGATCATTTATACAGCCAACACAACAGGGAGCAGAAATCCCATCTTACTTTTCCAATACCTTTTACAAGGTTTCCAGCTTTCCGCAGTTGATACTGCCTATTACAAAATGTTGGAAGTTACCGTTTAAATTGACATTTAGGGTTATGGAACACAGTACTTTTCTGCAAGGGGAAAAACACCCCCCTGTCTTACTCATACTCTTCATTTTTGGCAGCCGTTCTCAGAAACACTTTGTCTCATCACAGAGATCATTATCCTGAGATGATGCAGCCTGAATGAGGAATGAGCTATGTGCCATTATGTCTCTCGCAGTAACAGACCTGATTCCAGTTTCACTCTGTTACGACACATCACACTTCGTCCTTGTTTTATTGTTCTTGACTCCATTAAGAATGGCAGTTAGATCTATTATCAGGGACTTGGCTCAAAGTGAATGCAAAATAAGGAACTCTAACTTCAGAACAAGTACTGAGCCACGCTACTTAAAAAACTAGAGTGAGATCATTTGAATGTCATTTCAGCACAAGAGAAAGCTAATACCTTCTTTGCCAATACCTTTCCATGTTCACAAGATATCCTTTTGCTTTTGCCAACATATCTTCCACCCTATCTCATAAAATTTCAAGTCTACTAGCTACCACAGCCTCAATACAGGATGAACTAATAATCATAGAATCACAGAATGGTTTGGGTTGGAAAGAACCTTAAGATCATCTAGTTCCAACATTAGACTATGTCACCCCAGGCTCTGTCCAGCCTGGCTTTGAACACCACCAGGGATGGAGCATTCACCACTTCTTTGGGCAACCTGCGCCAGTGCCTCACCACCCTCACAGTAAACAACTTCTTCCCTATATCCAATCTAAATTTCCCCTGTTTTAAGTTTTAACCCCCTTGTCCTATCACTACAGTCCCTAATGAAGAGTCCCTCCCCAGCATCCCTATAGGCCCCCTTCAGATACTGGA